>JAUTXW010000976.1:252500-267065 GCA_030620095.1 Kuschelorhynchus macadamiae | reverse complement strand
ATAGTTCAAAAGTAATTCTATATTGTGATTTTATACTAAGTGCCAGTGTAGTACTAATCAAAATCAATATACATACTGTATCTACACAAATCAAAAAAGTAAAATATATATAAATATGTTACACTTTACCGCACATTAAAATATTAACAACAAAAAAGTAAATACAATTAACAAAAGAGTTTGAGAAAATTACACTATAAAACATTAAACTTAAACGGGTTGAAAGCTAAATTCTTAAGTTTTTATCTGAGGATATCCTATGTATGTGTACACATTACATCCGGATTTAGAAACATTAGAACTGAGAGTATAGCATTATTTTACTACTGATAATCTCGTTCCGCCATATAACTAATTCGCGAAAACGTACAGTTTATTATTGTGTTGCACTTGACTTTTGTGCAGTATTTGAGTGTTTTGATGCTGCTTTTTACAAGATTTCATTATGCTGCCATTTTGTTTGTCCGTATGTTTCATCCCTTTATTACACTTGATTTTCGAGCAATATTTAAAGTAAATCACTTAAGTAGTAGCACGAATGGAAACAGGGAAACACCTTTTTCGGTAAACGCAAAAGATCTAAATGGACTTCTCGAGTTTCAGTGGCAACATTTTGACAGTTGACAGTTGTAATCTTGATTTCAGCGCATTGGGCCCATATTAACTTAAAATTGAATTGGTATACATTTTTGAAGTGTTAAATTATGGACAACACGTTGCTTTAAAAGATCGATGTTGTTGACCTCTTCCCTAAAGCTTTTTTGCTCTGGACTCCCTGTAGAAAGCCATACCCACAAAGTTTTTGATTATAAATGCATATCCGTATTTTTATAGATATAGAGAAAAGTTTAATTTCAAAAATGTCTTTAAATTGTACAATTTTTTTAGGGTAGTTTGAAGATATACAGGCTGTTATTTGTTTTGAAATCAACATCAACTTCTTTTTTACTTCCCTAGTAACATGTTTTCTCATTTCCGTCGGTTTGTCTGTCTATCTGTCGGATCATATAATTTCGCTCAACTTTTTCACAAAAATCAAGTACTATGTAGAAATTAACTAGTAACATTTTATGTTTTATCAATTCCTGTCTGTCTGTCTGCCATTTCGCGGTATAGCTGAAAAATTACTTACCCGATCGACTTCAAATTTTGGTAAAAATCCAATATGGCGCAACATGATAGAGGCCTAATAAAACGTTAAAAAATTATTAATTAAAATACTCATCCAATTTACCTCAAATTTTAAACAAAAATCAAGTGTTATTTAGGAATGGACTGATAACATTCTGGTATGATCAGATAGCAAAATAAAATGGCGTCCTAATAAGATATTTAGAAAAATCAGCCCGAAAATACTACTTAATAGATTGACTTCAAATTTTGTGCAAGCATTCAGTGTGATATAGAGATAAACTGATAAATTTGTGGTATGAATTCAATATGGCGAAACAAAATGTTGACCAAATAAAATGTTTGAAAAATCTTATTCTATCGACTTTTGCAGAAAAATTAAATGTGATATAGAAATAAACTGGTACGAATTTAACGTAACGGAACAAAATTGCGATGTATCACTGTAAAAACTACGTATTTAATTTATTTTAAATTAAGCACAAAAAAAGTGTTGCATAGGCAGAAACTTATAAAATTTTGGTAGGAATCCAAGACAAAATGGCGATCAATAAAAAAATATGTGTTACTAAAGGACTATGTACCGAACTAAACTGGGTCACACTTCTCTATTCGTATCATAAATTTTCATACAAATCAAATCAAAATTTCGTGGATTAAATAGTCAAAAAAGTCCACATTCATTTTGGACGTATATATAAATATAAAAAAATATTTATACAAATAACAGTACTTACCAGCAACACAAAACACAACAAAAGTAGCGTCCTAAAAGGGCTGACTTGAGGATTGAATGGCACAAGACTTTTTAAATACACAAATGTTATGTCCTAACGTATGTTATATTTACAATTTATAAAAATATGATTTTTCTTTTGATTAATATTTCGTTTTTTCATTATTTTGTTTTTGTTTTAACGAAAATATCGCTTTGTCTACAAAATTGTAACAATTTTCCTGCGGCAATTAAGGGGGAACTGCACGCAGTAATATGAATCATTTGAAAGCCTTCCGCCGCTGCAATATTATGTTAAAACTATAAGAGATATTTATTAGCTTCAATGTGACTTTAATAGGGAAATATGTATAGTTGAGCGCTAAATGCGAATTTTTATGAAAAAATCAAATCTAGAATTATAAAATAAAAGTAGATTTATCCATTTTCGACCATTTTTTGACCACTTTTTGACGCACATGCCTT
Organism: Kuschelorhynchus macadamiae; assembly: GCA_030620095.1. NCBI lineage: Eukaryota > Metazoa > Arthropoda > Insecta > Coleoptera > Curculionidae > Kuschelorhynchus > Kuschelorhynchus macadamiae. The sequence goes on along the minus strand of JAUTXW010000976.1, from coordinate 264,733 downwards.
CGCATATAATTTTTTTTCTACAAAATGACTCTTTACCGCCTTACATTGATCTTTTGTCTACATAACTGCAAAATTTGAAATGGTAAATCATACTCACGTCTTTGTATTTCTGCAGCGCGTGAACCCTTTTGAACCCATTTTTAACCGAAATGTAATTTAAATTACCTATACATAACACATTTTTCTGAGGTCGGACGTGCAGGAAGGTTTTTAATGCCTAGGTACCTTTTCATCTTACTTTCGACTCGACTAGACCTTGTCGCTGGTTTTTCACTTTTTGCGTTCAGTTCTACCTTAAGTGTACTTTTGTTTGTTTGAAATACGAATAATGTAAAATGACAGTAATAGTAGTAACCTCCAAACAAATCGTTGATGTTTGAGGCTTTGACATGAAAAGCCTGTCTATATTGAAGTCTTTGTCTAGCAAGTTTGTTTTGTAAATTTAATGTTTTTTAACGTTTTCAATTTTTTTATATTTTAATCTATAAAAATACAAACATTTATGGAAGGGTATTTATAAATGTTGTACCTCTAAATTTTAAATTAAATTTCCCCGTTTTTCTTTCTCTCGCTTATCGTTATCACGAGAGAAATAACCCTGTAGAGTTGCTGAAACTATCAGAATCTACATATTTAGGATTGATACCCGATTTTAACCATTTTCGAGACATTACAGACAATTTAAAATGTAACAATAACTTTACTGCAAAAAAAACTGTGCATACAGGCATCATTGATAAAATGTATAATCTTAGGCAGAATATAAAATTCTACTAAATAAAAGTGTTTTTGATGTAATGTGACTGTTTTTCTTAGTCTTAATTTCATATCCAAAATTGTTTTCTATCTCTTGTATAATAAACTTGTAGGTAGATGTTAAAATATAACTGTACAAACAATCTTACAAAATGTTTGAATCATAATAATATATATTCAGATAAAAAAAAGTATCACAGTTTGTTATATTAATATTGAAAACTACAATTTTTAAGACGATTTTAAAAAACCCATTATATTTTTCTGGCCTTTAATTTTGTTTTTTCCTAAATTTTGTTTAACTGATTTGGTCTGACTAACATTTAATTCCATATGCAATTTCTTAGCAGCATGATAATCCATGTGAACACTCCATTCACTTAAATCTACTTGTTTACTGCATTCTCCACATTTGTCCCATGCTTGTCCTTTGTCAGCTAAGGGAGTGTTTTTAAAATAGTCGCCAATGTGTTTAGACGAACCACTAGAGAATTCTTTCCTTTTTTTCTTTTTACCACTTTTTATGGGTGTAGAACATTTCTGATTCACATTTACTGCTTGATTATCGTTTTTATATAAATGTGCTTCATTTTTCACAATATTTAACGCAAAATGATAATCCAAATGTGATTGATAATCTAAGCATTTAATTATTTTTCCACAATGGGGACAACTATTATCAGTTGTTTGGTCTGTTTCTTTTGGAACAGGAAAGTGCATATTGGTTTTATTGGCATCATCTGATGTACTATTAATTTCTTGATCATTCTCGTTTAATTCAGTTTCTGAATGATTGCTGTTGTTATTTATACCTTCTATCGAATCATTTTGGTCACTATGGCCCAGATTTTTTGGAGGGGTAGAAATTTTATCATTATTGTCACAAAAATATCTACTAAAAAATGAATTTACAGGACCAACATTTTTATCCTCATTTGTGAAATCTTTTTTGGTATCATAATTTATCTCGTGACTTATTGAATCATGTGAAATATCAGAATCTCTATCAATTTCAATAGCTTGACCCTTATTCATAATAAAATTTTGATTTACTATAGAATTAGGATTAACTTCTTCATAAAAAACTAAATCTTCATCTAACTCAATATCATCTTCTTCAGTTGTACGTGAATATATCGAATCATCGCTTGTTTCTTCTATAAGATCAACAGTTTTACTACTATTACATTGTTCAGATAAAAGCTTGATTTTTATTATTTTCTTGTACACTGATCAAACTATTATTTTCAGATACCTTTTCTTCATCCAAATTGTTATTGAATGATTTTTCTTTGCTAGCAATCTGCCTCATATTTCTGAAAAAAGAAGTTATTTCCTTAACTTTTCTTAACATCCTGAAAATTTCCAACACTGATACCTAAAAAAAAAACACAAATTATCTTAACAAGCATTGATGGATACTTTCAAATGTTTATTATTATTACTGCGGCAATTTTTGTATATAGTCTGCCCAGGATGCCTCAGAGAGCAAACAAACCCAAAATGTTTAAAGTTAAATATGTAAACAATGTCATTTTAAGTACATTCCTGCCTGCTTAATTTTGAAACACATTGGACTTGTGAATGTCAAGGCTCCTATTAGTCACGAATCGCTGTATTAATTTAGTTAGATGGAATATAAACAGAGTGTGTTTATTTGCAGACAAGCCACCTTGGTATTTTGGTTAAATGGCTGCCAGTCAGTCAGACGGCTGCGGTTCAATCCCTGTGTGTTGGTTCTTTTTTTGTAACTTTCATAAATAATGTTTTAATTATCGGATTGCGGTTTTGAGTAGCCCATTGCGTTTTTGAGTAGCCCAGGTTAGGGTTTTTTTTCTTGTTTTGATATAAAAAAGCATATCAACGAATGCATAAATTCCTGACCTTCATAAGGCCAGTAGATTTAGAACCAGGTATGTACTACATAGATTATATTTTCTTTTAAAATGATCGAATAAATTAATGAACAAACTTGAAATTTATATAAATTTTCTAAATTTATGATATTAATTATCAATAGAGTCCACTTCTCTCGAAAAACCGTTTTTTTTTAGTATTGCTATTACATTGCGAGTACCTGCTTACAAAGTCTCAGATAAATGTGCCAGACTAAACATACTAAAAGACTCAATTTTAATATTGTGATATTATTAGCAAATATAAACATTTTCTTATATATTTTTGCCCCATAATAAAAACATGCCACACTCTTATTCGTTTTTCATATTTTTAGCTATAACTCTTCTATGTAATACCAATAATAAATATTTTTATTAAAAAAGACTTATACACCAAAGTAGCAAAGGGCAAATTTTTGGAAAATAATTTGCTATTTTTTTTTATAAATCGAATGATCTATTATAAAAATCATACGCTGTAGCACATAGTTAAAAAATATAAACATCCCAGACTGATTTTTATTATCACTCTACACTTGTTTTATTTTCATCACTCCTGCGTGTTAAAAATCATTAAATTTTACCATTACTACAATCAAATGAAAATTACTTTTCCTAACAAGATTTATTAATAAACGTCCTACCTAAAAATGTCACACGGTAAGTCCCATCCTCTTTCAAACAATTTTTCTCCACTATTTTAAAAGCATTATCAAATATCCTTTTTTGTTCGTACGAACTTAAAGGGTGAGATTTTGATTGATGTACTTCTTCATCTTCAATATATTGGGCAAAGCTAACCACCATCTGCCTCCCTTTTCGATTATTTTCTTCCAAATCCTTCTCCAACCTTTCAAACATTTCTTCTGCCAGTTCACCAAGCCAGTGTTCAATATCACCCTTCTTGCAAAGTGCTGTTTTACCTGGAAACTTCTTGCAGCAACCAATAGATTTTGACAAAAACCTCGTATTTACGGGTTCTGAATCTATACCTCTCGCAATATTGTACAACCAGCATCTAAAAGATTTCGAAATATAATAGTACTAGTACTGTACTATATATATATATATATATATATATATATATATATATATATATATATATATATATATATACTGTAGTATATGATAGGAGCCCAGGTTGAAATAAACTAGCCTTCAGCTTTGTGGAACCAGCGCGTCTACATATATTATATGTACTTAAAGACTGTGCCTTCAACTCTTGTAACGGCTCTATGTTTAGACATTCTCTGTTTATGCAAGAATTAAAAAGATAAAGATGGGGCGAAAGAACGGCGGTTGACGAACATTAGTGAATGTACTGTTAAAGACTTAGCCGTCAGGTCAGCACCTTAATCGACTAATTTGCTTTTGATGTATAAATAATTCTTTAAGTCAATGGAATTTCTTGACATTGAATTAAATGTACTCCATTTAAAATGAAGACAAACGCAGAGGTCGTTGTCCCTTCAAGTTATCCAAAAGCCTATCTGAAAAAATATTACACCGATTTTCGATTATGCAATCATAACCGACAGATTTCTGAGCAAATATTCAATTGTTTTTACAAGAGTCTAGACGGCTCGCAGTGATATCGACTGCAAGTCTCGTTTGTTTTATATGAGATGTGATTTATGGCTTTAATGATGGTTTATAGCTTTAATGATAGTTTTACCAACGAACCTGGGCGAACCTAATGCTAACGAGAGAGATCCACCTGATACTATAGGTTTTGTTAAAAAAAATACTTTACAGAAAACCTAACCCATCCTAACCTAACCTAATCCGCGTTTTTATTAAGTATAGTTACACTAAAAAAAAAATTAACATGCGTTGTTAATACTTAATACCATAGATAAGGCACTGTTCGACGGTACATCCATATTTAACTAGATTAACTTATTATTGTTTCGATCATAGTAGGACCCGCAATTACTAAGATGAAATAAAATTGGATATCACATCGAACTAAAAATAAAGATCTATAATAGATAAAAAATAACAGAGGGACTGAACAATGATCTTTGTTTTGATAAGTTAATTTTTAGCTTTAGAATTTGCTTCCCTTGCCATTTTTTCTTCCGTTTTGCACTCAAGCCGATGACGGTCTTCGCTTGACCTATCGGTTTACCCGCCGGTCGACCGCATACTCTTTTTACAAAATCAAATACGGCGGAAAATTTTAATCCAACCTTATTTTTTGCATTTCCATTTATTGTCTTGATATGAACTATTAAATATTATTAATAAGTTTCCTTGCGATCCTGGAAATTAAATGTTTATTATTATTTTGATACAACGAAAATCCTAGTTGTACGTGCATTACAAGATGAAGATATATTTCTTCTGTGCCTCGTATTTTAGACTCAAAATATAAATATAATATCAGTTGATATTTCAAATTTGAGTCTAAGAAACGATCGCTGTTTTTCTGACTGCCGAAATATATAGTCGTAACATCTTTTTTTCCGAAAAGACACAAATTCTTTTTTAGAACAGTTATCAAGAGTTTCCAGAAAATCTTCATTAAATATGTCTCTTAGCTTCATCTTTTAATGTTTGCACTACTAGGTATTCTCACTCATTCAAAATAATATTAAATAGCTAGATCACTCAGTAATAATAATTAATAGTTAAAATATGAAGTTAATAAATATAAATTTAAAAAGTAACGTTAGGTTCAATTTTTTCCGCCAATATTTGAGTTTGTAAATAGAGAGTGTATACAAAGTTTACCGAAAAAAAAATATTATTCCGTAAACTTTAGTGGTGGTAAGTTATTAGTAATTTATTTTATGTGTAAGAATATTCAGCAATTTATGGTAACATTGGTAATATAGGAATAGATTTTTTTTAATAAAAAATAAAAAATATATTCATAATGTTTTCTTACAAAAATACTATAACCATCGTTATAAAATTGTTGTATTCAAAGCAATACTTAGTTCCAAACTTTGTATTTGTCTAGTTGTGGTCTTGAAAAATAAGCTTTTTGATACCATTCATTTAAATTTATGATATGCGTGTGTGAGGTAGCCATTTAATTTTATTTTTTAACGTGTAAATATGACAAACTAAGGGTTACTGTAGACTGCACTCATTTACTATAAACTCCAACTAGCCCCCCGCCTCAATTCAAATCTGATTGGATTTGGTGTTTTGGTGAACACATCTTTGGGTTTTTGATAAAACACTGTAAGCGCCAAAAGTCAAATTTTACAGGAAACGATTTTTTTAATAGCAACTATGTTTTTAAACTTTTTTTTACAGGAATATTATTTTTGTTTAAAAAGCGTTTAATATAATAAAAGTGAGTGAATTCCCACATTTTCATAGTAAAATATTTTGTGGATACCAGATTTTAAAATAGTTATGATCAAGAATAAAGCTTATGATTATGAAATAATTATCAATTTGTCAATAGTCGAAGTAGCTTTATTTCTTTTAATTTGTTGACAATTGTTGACAGAACCTTGTGGTTAAAATAATTTACATAAACTACAACTATTCTACTATGACATCAAAATATTTTAATTTCAATTTAAATTTAATAAATATAAAATTAAATAGTTTGTAAAAATGGTAACACATATAAGACACAGATACCTACAACAACTGAATGAGCTCTGAGAGACCCAGGCCGGCTATTTATAGTCGACCTGTGTTTACCGAAGCGTAACTCGGTGTAACGATCGGTTTCCACGTATGATGTAGACTGAAGTCCGTATCTCTATTAAAATTGTTAACTTATAAATTTCAATAGATTCTCTAATTTTGCGTTTATAGAGTCTCGAAACCGGTGCAAGAACTTCGGTTTCTTTTACATGTATGACATGCCCAGTAGATTGTTGGTGTTCAGATACAGCAGATTGTACTTAAATGCAAATTCCCATCATCATCCAGCACAAAAGCAATCAGTCATTAATTCATTGGTTTACAGAGCTCTCGCGATTTGTGACCAAAATTCTTTACAATCGGAACCAGAAAAACTGACTCAAGCTTCAAGAGGGAATGGATATTGCACTGATGATATTAGACGATCAATTAGAAAATATAATAATCCTACTCCACGAAATGATACTAATAAGGAATTACCGATAGGAAATGTAGTTCTTCCATTTATACACGGAACCACAGACAGGATTGCAAGGTTACTTCGCCGGTCCAACATACGTACAATCTTCAACACACACAAGAAAATTGGACAATGTTTGAGATCGCCAAAGGATATTATTCCTTTTCAAACAGAAGGAGTTTATGCAATTCCTTGTTCCTGTGGTGATGTTTATATTGGAGAAACTGGACGATCCATATCGAATAGGCTTAAGGAACATGAACGATGTATCAGAAAGAAAAAAATTGAAATTTATAAGCATCCTAACAATTTTAATAGAGATACGGGTTTTAGTCTACATAATACGTGGAAACCGATCGTTACACCGAGTCACGCTTCGGAAAACACAGGTCGACTATAAATAGTCGGCCTGGGTCTCTCCGAGCTCATTCAGTGTTCCGATCTCGTTAGATGAAGATCCCTGAAAATGCCTCGTGCAATCGAAGGCGAAACGTCGGAAAGTGATTCCATTTTGACACGGTCTAATCCCAAGAACCATGATTTCTTAATTGACCACAGCCGTGAAAGCTTTCGTTCTATGTTACTTAATGGATTGATTTAAAATGTTGTGCAACTAAATTGGGCCCCTCGTCATTGTTATATTTTTTACTCACTAAAGAGACAGATTCTAAAATAAATAAACAGCACAAAGCTAGAACTGAGTATTTTATATAAAAAGGTCGACAAGAATCACGGGCTTGTAGACCAGACAATATCTTATTACTTTCTTTCGCAATAAAAAAAAACTATTAAACAAATAATTAGAAGCTTCGAACAAAGCAAAGTAAGAGTTATGAACTACAGACGGATCTATTATTATACTTAAAATTAAGTATCTTAGCCTTGGATATGTTGGAAGACAAAAAGTTAGCATCACACACATTTTACCTAAATCAGCATTTGTCTCTTCTGTAAAACCTTGCAGCCCCGTACCATGCCAAAAACGAAATGTTTGTATCGGCTGTACTTATAGGATTAAGATTAAATAAAGATAGACGGCGTTTACCACTCGCAAGGCTCTTTGACTTTAACAACTCAATAGTAGTGCAGTAAACTAAGGTTTTTCTTATGTATTCCATAGTGCAGAGAAATTGTAAAAAAACAAATAAAATGTAATAAATATTAATTTTTTATTACATTTTATAATATGTTCTACATAAAATATAACTAATAATGGTAAATTAAGATTATATTTGTTTATATCAAAGGCCATTTTAAACTATATGTCATAAAAAAATACATACGGAAAAAATATCAAAAATAATTATTGCTACAGATTATGATTCAAAAAGAGAACTTGGGATGCCTTTTCAGGTTTTAATCGGCTTCTTTTTTCAACAATAATTTCTCCAGCCTTCGAAAAAATCCGTTCGCATGGAACTGATGTAGCAACAATGCATAATCTTCTCCTTGCCAATGTGTAGAGACGTGGATAAATTTTCTTTTTCTTCTTAGAAGCTCGTTAGTATATTTATTCAGTCATCAAAATCGTTCCAAAGTCAAGTCTTAGTTTTGTTTGTAGGTTCAAGTTCAGAAACATTTGAAACCGTTTCCGAACAAGGCTCGGTATTAGTTACATTGGTATTTACTTCAAAATTTGTAATTTTAGCCTTAATATTTTTAAAAGTGTTTTCGTAATTCTTTTCCGATGAAAACATATATAAAATATGTTTTAAACCTTGGATCGAGGAATGTCGCTTGAGTCGTTAAATCGTTAGTTTCAACGTCCTTAAACCCTTCTTTCATACCATTTTGTAGCCTATTTAAAAGAGCAGAAACTTCAGGAGGGTTCTGTTGAATGTCTAAAAAATTTTGAATGTGACGTCTTATAAAACTTACTACCAGAATTACTTTAGATATTGTGACCGATTTCCACTGTTTCGGCGCTGATTTCCACTGTAACGTCATTAAAAAGTTTTAAAACTTCCACAGATCTTTCTAAAATACACCAATCAGATGGTGACAATGTAACAGACCCACGACAGCGTTTTTAATTAAAATTATCATACTTAACATGTCATACGTGGAATTCCACCGCGTTACCACATCTTGCTTTAATTTTAAATCAGGCAATCCCATCAGCAATTGATCTGAAATATTGAACAATTTTCTTAACTTTATTAATTTGTTCTTGAAGTTCCACTGTCGCAACCTGAAGTAACAAATTCAGAGTATGTGCAAAACATGGAAAAAAAACGCCACTTGGTAATTCTACTTGCAGCGTTGTCGGATATAATGCAAGATACTGTATTGGTAAGACCCCATTCGTCTACTTGAGATTTTAAATGGTCCGCCAAATTTATCGCTGTATGTCGTTCATTGAACGAATGAGCGGTTAAGGCAATATAGCTTTGATTATTAATCGATGTCCATCCGTCTGTGGTTAAACATAGTGCATCTACTTTCAACGTTGTTTGTAATAACTCTTTTTTTCATTATACATTTTTGGTATTAGAGTATCTGAAACTGTTTTTCTGTTTGGCATTGCATAATTTGAGTTAAACATATTGACAAATTTTTTAAATTCAGGATCCTCTATTAGCTTTAAAGGTTGATACTCTTTCACGATTACTCTTATTTGTTGGTCATCCATCAAGCTGCTTAGATTTTCTACCTAATATTGAACGAGAAATAAAATTTGTTATTTTTTGTTGATTACGCGTTCGTATCTGTGTATAGTTGGTTACAGTGTTATGTTCTTCAGGTACAGCACACGAAGTAGATGGTTTGGACTCCTTTTCGGAATTTACGAGACCTGAAGCTTCTTCGGACTGATCTGCGTGTTCTGAGAAATCTCTATGCGAATAGGTCACTTTTTCCAACGACACCGACTGATGTCCGCATTTAATATGCCTCCCGAGATTGCCGGTTGCACCTCCATAATAACTAAATAATTTATTGCAGTAATTGCACTTTGCTTTTTTATCGTCTACCATGGAAAAATGTTTCCACACTTCACTGCGTTTATTTTTTAATTCGGACATATTTAAAGTTAATTCCTATACCTAATTAGTCGGTACTTTTAAAACATGCGTATTCAAAAAGGTTCCAAATAAGAAATACTCACAAAGGTCAAAAAAATTACATTTTTACCAAATTTAATGTTAAGTATACTGATCTCATTTATCAATATTTTAATTAATAGGTATATTATTAAACTGTTAGGACATGAACTAGGTACATACTTTGTCGGTAAAAGATTATATATGCGTCATTGATTTAGATTTTAGTACCTTCTATTTTACTTCTCATAATTATTTAATTGACTAGAAAATAAAAACAAATTGTTGGGGTGTAAGTGCACATAAATGACACAACCTACGACAAATTTGGAACCCGCCTAATAGCCAGAGCCGAAAAAAACCGCCCATACAGCTCCAGCGAAAATATTTTGTTTTTTGCTTGACTTTTAACTATTACGTAGCAAATTAAACAATACCTATTTTCTTTTGGCTAGTGCGGTATGAGCGGACCCTTACGGCACTGGCTAGTGAGCGTTCAACTTAATCATTCAGTGGACAAACTATTCTATACCTGTGTATTGAATTTAGCCTTTATCAATATTTTTTAAATTGGTTCGGCCAAATCCCACCAAACGCATCCTTTTAGCGTAAAATAATGAGTACATTCAGGCGGTCCCGCTGAATAAAGCCGGCCTACGACTTTGCCAAAAATGATTGACATACATATTACGTCAAAGTTTTGTAAGTATAACTGAGACGAATAGAAATAACATTACAAGCCGCTGTAGGGACCATCTGAATGTACCCAATTAATCACCATACGAACATACCAACACCATGACCAGCTACATCAACACAACGTTTAAAGTCTGAAATTAAACAGTACTAAACACAAAATAATAAAAAAAACTTCACCGAAACAAAGTTAATAAACGTAAACAGTAAATACAATATTCAGGTGATTGATGTGCTAAATTATTTGTTCTGCAAACATTGTCACCACCGGATCGAAACTAAATAGTATCGACCGGTTGTGCAAATAGCAGCGTTTGGTATTGGTACGCTTATGAAAAAAATGATTGATTGAACGAACGATTGAAAAGATTCGGTCGTTTGAGAAATCGGTCACTGATCGATTCGCCAGTAAATTACCCACCTCTAAGATGAAGGCAGTCATTGACATAAATGAGAAACAGTAAAGGATCAAATACTGATCTCTGAGGGACACCGGAGTTAAGGACATGCTCAACTTAGTTGTTCCCATTACACAACCGTTTGTACAATGTATTCCCTAAAATTATACTTTTTCAGCTTTCACAACAGTGTTTCGTGACTCACAGAATTGAATATCTTAGGCAAATCACAAAACACTGCCGCGGCCAATTTTCCAGAGTTTAAATTAACACAGAGGTGTTCCAAGAATTCAAAGATAGCATCACAAGTATTCTTTGTCTGAAGCCTATGCTGTTGGAAGACTTAAGGTGTTATTCCTGTTTAAAAAAGATAACATCCTCACTTTAAATAGTTTCTCTTTTCCTAATTCCACGTTCGCCATTGTGGGTAAAGATGCAAAAGTTAGCAAGTTAGAAGCATCCTGACAATCAGAACTCTTAAAAAGAGGGAATACTAAAACCTTTTACAGGCAAGTGCCTCTGCAAGCAGGACTTTTTTAATTTTTCAGACACCACAGTTAATACACATTTAGATCTTCAACACGTAAAATACTTGGCACCGGTATATAATTGATTTTTTCCCTTAAATTGTTCACAATACTCCATGATTCTTTAGATTTATTATAAGAGTGATTAATTCTGATTTGATACTAAAGCATTTTTAATGGTGTTGCGATTTTCCGATAGTTGGTATAACGTTTTATAAAGTAGTGAATATCAGAAAAATAATTACTTATACAATGAAGGAATAGTGAGTTGCAGGCTTTAGAGTATAATATACTAAACCAACTAAACTACCAAAATAAAAACTATGTAAGCAACATTGTTAACTTACGCCGTCTTTTCATCAAATTTTTTTGCTAACTCTCTTTGACTAAATTTCGCGAGTTCTGCCATGTATTCAATATTAAGTTTTTCAGAAACAGTACTTCCAAACTTCCCTCCTAAGCTCTTAACCTTTTTTATAGGCATGGTTTCATACAACTGAGGTACAGCTTCATGTGGCATAATAGTTTGTTTGTTTGGTTTGTGTAGTCCACATACCAATTTAGCAAGAATTTTATTATGGGCTACCCCAGCAGAACATTTATATCCTAGAAAATAAAAAAAGAAAAACTTTATGTAGACAATAAACTTTCTTATAATGTTTAGGTTTTTTAAAAACGATACATTTTGGATTCAGACTGTGTCAAATTGGATGAAGACTAACGTTGAAGCCCTGAAGCATTCCATCCTAAGCTAGATTTTTGAAAGAACAATTTAAATAAAAATAACCAATTCTTCCTTTTTTTTTTATTATAAAAAAGACAGGATTTCTTCTGCATAGCAG
>JAUTXW010000976.1:0-250000 GCA_030620095.1 Kuschelorhynchus macadamiae | reverse complement strand
TTTAAGAATCCCGATACACTTTATAATTAATACAAGGCCCATGTGCATATACTGTATATGAGCTCTCGAATATACCATGCCCAGCAATATTGCCGGATTATGCACTAATTTTCGAGGGACTTATTATATTTTTACAAACGTGCATATAATGCCCACTTTTATAGGAAGCCCGGTAATACTGCCTTTGGGGAGACTAATTCCGTGAGGTTTACTTGTCATTTTAAAAATTATTTAGTTGACGTCTTAATTGTTTATAAGATACTAAGAATTATTATTGCCTTTAATCATTTGATATGAGGTAAATATTTTTGAAGAGACATATATTTATTAGTTAGACTTCATATTTTAAGACGTTGGAAAGGCACTACTATAATGTAATCGTTCATTCGAGATCCTGTAATTTAACAATATATAAGTTCAAAATACAAGAGTTCTAACCACACTACACCACAACTTGTTACGTTCTGGACGCGCGTTTCGCTAACCAAGTTAGCATCATCAGCAGATGATATAAATTATATACTATATACAGTTTATATCATCTGCTGATAATGCTAACTTGGTTAGCGAAACGCGCGTCCAGAACGTAACAAGTTGTGGTGTAGTGGGGTTAGAACTCTTGTATTTTGATCGATCTTCCACCACAGGTTCCAGTGTTAGGACTCAATATATGTTATACAGTGTGATCCAAGAATAGTGCAACATATGGGAAACTATTTTATTTTTGACTTCTCAGAAAATTCTTGATAAAAGTAAGTGCATCAAAAAAACCTGTAGCAGCACTAGTTACTTTTAGTAGAACTCGAAAGGTCTACACGTTGGCAAAAAATTTTGAAAACTGATCAAGAACAAAGTAGTCTTAATTTTAAAAATATGACACACTGTTTTTGACAAAAGGTGTTTAAAGTCAAAACCTGTGCTCAGATATGAAATAATGACCTATTTTTTCTCAGCCTACTACTATCAAAACCTGATAATAAGAATATGTTCACGCTAATAGAGCTATTTTGAACTGAATGAAATAAAAACATTATAACACTAACATTTTAGACAATTCAAGTTTTTTCTGTATAGTGGAGTAAAAACCATAAGAAAATGTGCCTTTTTTTTTTCAAGGTATAACCACATGTAATTGGTACAGGAGGATTGGTTAGGACTAGTTGCATATGAAATGACCAATTACGACCTCTTTGGAGGGGGCAGACATTTTTTATTGACAAAAATGTCAAATATTTGTCAAATATGTTCATTTATGTTTTTTTACACATACAACACGATAACTCGAAAACTAATTAACCTATAAACATGATTTTTTTTTTAATCGATAGAGAACATATAAGCGGTGATAACTGTTATAATATTTATCTCATTGTGAGCACCATTTTTCCTGGGAAATGGATTAAACTATAAAATTTGATTTTATTGCATCATGAATTTCGGTAAGCGAGAAACTTTTTTATTTATTGAAATTTCACCATAGTATCTGTGTACGAAATTTAGAGGAATGTCTGAAAAAGTTTTTAAAAACAAAATCAACCTTCTATCTCACATAGTTTCCGAGTTATTCTAAATTAAAGTTACGGGAATATAATCGCCCGCCGAAGTACTTGTCGCAGACGCTATTATAATAGCTCGTTACCTACACCACAACGCGTCACGTCAGGGTGTCGGCAAAAAAAGTGTCGGTGTCGGTCATTGAAGTGCGCTCTTATATTTTATTTGAAAATTTGTTGTGTAATTACCATAGTAATTACTGAGTAGATATTATGTCCTACTTTAAAAATAATAGTCTATATTAAGCACAATAGGCAAAAATAAATTATTATAATATTAGTATTTTTATGTTATAATAAAAACAGACATCATATAATAAAAAGAACAATTGAATAATATGGTGAGTAGCAAATTAAAAATCTTCGAAATCTGAATCGAGGGAATTTTCTTCATTTTGTGGATTGTTATTGCACGGTAAATATTTACATTCGCTGCAACATTTCAAACCCTGCACCAGGCATGTGCATCTATTATTGTTGCAATTTCTGTCTGTACATCTAATGGAAAGAGCTCGCCTTACTTCATCAGGTACTGGATCTTGTACAGTAAATATCGGGATCCAAGAATTATTATCAAGTTTCCAACCATATTGCCCAGGGTCTTCCAAATTAGTTTTATTTACATGGGAGTTATACCATATTTTTAGCTGATATATGCACCTAAAATAATAACCCTATTTTAAAAAGAATATATCTCTTAGGCTTTGAATTATTACCTTTTTAAATGCTGTCTAAAAGCATCATTTGTAGGGGGCAATTCTGAAGCAGACCGATTTGACTCCTTGGTTAAATGTACCCTTAGGTCATTTAGTGTTTCAATATTATCATTCTTATTTTTGTATAGGTTCAATATATAGGACTGAGTCAATTTAATTGTCTGGTCCTCGGTTAAAAATGGAAGATTTTCCAGGCCGGTATATTTCTCAATATTTTTGTATAATGTGTCAAAAGCTGTTCTTTTACCTATTTTATACATGGAACAAGTGGTATCACATCCAGTTAAACAATGCAGAGCTAATATTTTTTTGCACATTTCTTCCCCCAAATTAGTTACAATATCATTTATGGATAGAAAATGCTTGTTTCTACTTTGACCAAATTGAAGAAGAATATTAGACTTGGTCATTTCTGGCGTGACAGAATAATAATAAATCAGTAAAAGTAACACATCAGTGTCAACAGATTTGACAAGAATCGTCTTGTTTAAAGCAACTTCGGCCATGACATGAAGAATGATTCTTGTATCCGCTTCCTCTTGGTTACTACTTAAAGACTCAATTTTGGAAGGTAATTTTTTCTTATCGATTTGATAACACAGTTCTGGGTCTTGAAATCCGCCTGCTACTATAATCGTTTCATCATCATTAAGTGAATTTGGCATCTCGCTTATAAAATAGTCTATCAGAAAAATTAATAGTGATTCTTTGTTTGATGAAGATCGAATAAAATCTCTGAATTTTGGCACTTTTCTGGGACCGGAGACTTTATATTCTGCACTGAAATCACCACGATTGGATCTCTCAGCATTTTTCAAAGAGATCCTTCTGTATGTATCAAAAACAATAATAATGCGTTTTGAATTATATTTCCTTCCTTCCCTTAAAATTTTGTTCATAAAAACCTTTCCAAGTTCGTTGAATGTTACAAATGTTGTAGGCTGTAATTCCTGAACTGAAACCATGCCGTCAACAATGTAAGAGTCCACATCCGGACAATCGGCAATACATGTGGTGAATTTCTCGATTTTTTTGGCTAGATCCGACTTCGTTGATTTCCTCATTGTTCCATCGTCGTGAAATAATGACATCGGAACCGATGTTAATTCATAGGGTAATATATTTTCAAGATTCATTTGTTTGAATTTAGCGGCACAAATTATCCTACGGAACATACATTCGGACCCAATGAACTTTTTTTTTGAAACGGATTTTGTGAATTTTGTCGAAACTTGGAAATTTTTGACTTTCTCTCTTTTAAGAGGAGCCCAAAAGCTTTTCTCAGAAAAACTGTTACACAGATTTTTGACATTTTCATTAGCTTTTTCATAAAAGCTATTTAAGCTTTGTTCAGTGTCTTCATCTGCTATTTTTCCCGTGCAGATATTAGTTAATCGAGATGGTACATTATACATATCAAATGGGTTACACCAGTCATTTTCTAAACTTGCAATTATTTTTAATACTGCTTCTTCGTTTTTTAAAGCCAGTTTTTCCCCCTCATTATATACCTCTTTATTTCCACTAATTGTCGCACCTAAAAAAATATGGGATTCAAGAAACTTTATTATGACTAAAAAGTTCACATCAACAATCAAAGGAATAGTGTCTTTCTTTACTCACCTAAAAATGATTTTGAGTATTCTCCCAAAGTGTGTCTGGTTGTAATCCAGCGTAAGAGGGCACCCGGTTTTTGAGAAAATCCAATAATGCCGGATGAACTCTTACAATCTTTATTGATTGACTGCTCTAGAGCCATATCGGATGCCACACAATTAAAAACTTTGTCATTTGTTTTTTTAACAACAAAATTACCATTATTTAAATACTCATACATGTAAGGTATTTCTGTTTTTAGGGTCTCCATATCAGACAGGTACACAGGAACCCATTTTAAATATAAATTTCTGCCAGCAGCAGATAAATAAGGCAATGTATCCTGTACAGCACACAAATGAGATTGGAAATCGCCATTTCTCTCAGATCTCAAGAGTCGCCAAAGAAGATCAATTGATTTTTGGAACTCGTGCCAGTATTTGAAAGTTTTCGAATTTGTAGTGCCAGTACCTATAAAATTTAAAATAATTTGCTCCAATGGCCCAATTGATTTTAAAAAATTCTCAAAACTATGATTATTTAATTTTCTCGTTTGAAATTCTTTTATTAGGCTTTGGATTTCTTCTTTTAACAAAGGCGTTATTATTTGGGTTTCATTATTTTCTTCTTCATACCATTTACATACAGATTTAAACAAGAGCCTGAAAAGAGCATCGGCGACTAAAGTTAGACCCCTAATAGCCCTAGAATACTGTTTTCCCTCTAACATCATTTTACAAGTATTCTCTGCGTAAATATCCGTTTCTGTCAAGATAGTGAAAAGGCCTCCATCTCCAAAAATATACCCAATACTGGCAATAAGAGCCATGTTGAGATGCATCCCGCCTAGCATCAGTGTGACCTTTCCGTGCAATATCTCCGGATTATTCCATAATATTTCGCGAGCCTTTGAATAAATTGCCAAATCTGCTGTTATGCAAATATGATCTTGTCCTAACGTTTCAGCAATTTCCACTAGTCGCACCATCGATGTATATATTGTATCGTATTCAGTGGGTGGATTATTTATGAACGGCAAGTAAAATATATTGGAAACACAAATTTTGTTGTCTGCTAAAGTGTTATTAAAGTCACTCCAATTTAAAAATGATTTTTCGCATTTAACGGTTCGAAGAAATTGCCATGCTAGATTAATTTTTGAGGAAATTATGTCATTTTCTCTGTCCAAAGTTATTGTTTTTACTGATGGAGGTTCTGGACGCTTGGCAGGTCTTATGTATTTTAGTATGTTCTGAATATTTGAAGAAGCGTCATCGGGATCATCTAGAGCGTATGAACCTCCTCTGGGAATATTCTCTTCTACAAAAGTATTCAAGTTAGTATTCTTTTGAAATAAAACCATTGCCATGCTATGAGTGGTGTTTTTTCCGCTTATAGTTTCCTCATTTAAATCGAAATTGTCTATACTGGCATGAATATAGTTGTTTTTATGTTTATCTACGATTTCAATTCCAGGTGGAACATAAGTAGCATTATTATTAATTGCTTGACTGGCCAAAGTAGTTGTTAACTGTCTTATATCGTTATAAGAACAGCTAAGCCCAATTTTTGACAAAGTGTCTAAAATTTGGTTACTTCGAACTAGATGATAAATATGAAGCCCCAATCCAATATGAAAAGAATTTTGTTTATATTTTTTATCAAAAAGTCCCATAATGATATTACACAGCACTACGGCTTGGCTGTCAATTTTACCATCCATTGTATTATACAAATCATCATTTATTAGCCAAGAAACAAATTGTACAAGTGTATTGGGAACTTGTTTTTTAAATTCCTCTTGACTTATGTTATCTGGACGAGGAAAACATTTCTGTGAGAATTGGAATTCGCCCATGTATTTTTTTAAAATACCCGCTGCCTTGTGAAGAATCAATTTTTCATTTTGAATGTCACTAGTTTGATCTTGTCTAACAAAAATATCACTCTCTTCAGAACCAGTTGTATCCGAACTTGTTGAAGAGTTATTTGAATTGCTAGAGACATGTTTATTATGGGAGACTTTTGTTTTGTTTTGAAAAGCTTTGATATTTCTTTCTGCTATATAGCCGCAGTAGCAAACTTTGTGGTATTTAGCATCGTACGCAAAAAGATCTTCATAGCCAGAAATTTTGGAAATCATGGTAATATCATTTCTTTTTTTTGCTGCAGCTAATATTTTTGCAAATGTGGTCTTTCCTGTGCCTATAAGAAAAAAACCGAATAGACATTTATGTACAAAGGTAAAGGCCAGTCATTACTGGCGGCTCGTGAGCGGACGCAGGAGAAGTGAACATTCTACAGTCTACATTCCTATGATACTGATGCACCGTGTTTCATATAAATACACATTATTTACGTAATATTAGCATTATTTATTAAAATTAGCGCGATATCTATCAAAAAAAGAATAATGACCATAAAACGTAGCGAGCTGAACGCCCTTCTCATAAGAACGCTCCACGAGCCGCCACTGATGAGGGTATTCAGTAGATGGACACTTATTGGATACTTATGGATACTATTAATCAATCTACTGTCAATAATATTAGGGAATAAGATTTTAGTACGTAGGTACCTATACTACTTACTATAATAAATGGAACTTGTAAGCGAATGTTTTATTGATTCAGTAACCAAACTATGGAGTAATCAGTTACAAGAACACAAATTAATAAGTCGGGTAGCTAGATTACATATACCTACAGTCAGTAAAAAAAGTCTCCAGACAGCATTTGGTTTCTACACTATTTTTCTGTTATGTTTAAAAAATAAATAAGCCTCAAAAATGGCAGCGACTATTTTTAATTAAAAAATAAAGTTAGTTGCTGTCAATTTGTCACATTTTTTATTTTTTAAGGGGCAGTGAAATAGTGAAGAAAGCAGATGCTGTATGGAGACTTTTTTTACTGACTTTATGTATTCTATTTTTAAAAGAGGGTATAGGCATGCATTATTGTTTAGCCTGCAAAAAAAGTTTAAATTACCTGTTTGTACAGAGGTTAATTGCTGACTTTTGCCTTTTTTTCCGGTCGTATTACAAATCAGGCACATTTTTCTAATGTCAAAAGTCCCTTTACTGATCCTAGATTGGGATGAAGAAGCTTGCACTGTTTCCGTTTCGATACATTGAAATTTATTAAGATTTTGCACACTAGTATACGATTTCCTGCAAGCTTGAACTTCACCCCTTTCTTTTTTGTAAGTATATCATCTTTTTGACTTAATATATACTCAGTAACGCTATCCTGTCTTTTTTCAGCAGCACTAAATATAGTTTTCAGGCCCTGCATCGTAGGTTTTTGAACCACACTCGTGTCATTATCACTAACAGTTTTCAAACAAATTAAACACTCCATCATAACAATAATTAACAACTATAAAAACCTATGTTTATTACAAATTACTATAAACTATAAGAATTTTTAAAAACACTAGTCAAACAAGTTGGGACAAGACACGTTGAAAACACTTGCATGAACACCAACGTACCAACGTTCAATAATAATAATTAGGCCGCTAACGCTGAATAGACCCGGACGGACGCACTGCACGAAACGACACGAGAGCAACCAAGCGAAGCCTGCACGCTTTCGCGGGAAATTCAACCTGTGATAACTCAGAAACTATATGAGATAGAAGGTTGATTTTTTTTTTAAACTTTTTCAGACTTTCCTCATCATTTCGTACGCAGATACTATGGTAAAATTTCAATAAATAAAAAAGTTTCTCGCTTATCGAAAATCATGATGCAATTAAATCGAATTTTATAGTTTAATCCATTTCCCAGGAAAAATGGTGCTCACAATGAGATATATATTATAACAGTTATCACCGCTTATATGTTCTCTATCGATTAAAAAAAAAATCATGTTTATAGGTTAATTAGTTTTCGAGTTATCGTGTTGTATGTGTAAAAAAACATAAATGAACATATTTGACAAATATTTGACATTTTTGTCAATAAAAAATGTCTGACCCCTCTAAAGAGGTCGTAATTAGTCATTTCATATGCACCTAGTCCTAACCAATCCTCCTGTACCACTCATATGTGGTTATACCTTAAAAAAATTTTTTTCAAGAACTAAGCGACTTTTTCCCTTGTTTTTACTCCACTAGTAGGCATGGTAATTTGATTAGACATTTACCTACCCTCGTAAAAGGGAAGTATTTTAATCGTGAAAAATCACCCTTCGAGATTTTTTCAGATGACGAAAAACATGTTTTCTCAATTCCGTCGGACTGTATGTCTGTTCGCAGCGTAGCTTAAAAACTATCCGATTGACTTCAAATTTTGGTCAAAAATTAAGAGTCATATGTGGATGACCTGGTAACATTTTGGTAAAAATCCAATATCGCGAAACAAAATGGCAGCCTAGTGAAATGTTAAAAAAATTATTATTAAAACATTGCTCATCCAATTTATCTCAAATTTTGCAAAAACATCAATTATTATGTTGAAATCAAGTGGTAAAATGTTGGTACAAATCCAAGATGGCGGTATAATAAATATTTAAAAATTCAGCCTGAAAAAACTGCTTAATGGTTTGATTTTAAATTGTGTGCCATAACTAATTGTGGTATAGGGATCAACTAGTAAAATAGGGGTACTAATTCAAGATGGCCGAACAAAATGGCGGCCAAATAAAAATGTTTGGAATCGTGAGAAAATCACCCTCTCAGGTTTTACACATTTTTACGATTTAGCGTCGCTAGATGCCAAAAAATATGTTTTATGAATTCCGTCGGTTCGTCTATCGATCTGTCTGTCTGACTGCCTGTCTGTCAGTTCGCGGCATAGCTTAAAGACTGCTTACCCGATTTACTTCAAATTTTATCCTGCATGAAACCTATATTATCAGCATTTTTACTCCGTTGTTCTGCATATGTATATTACTCAGATATTAAGTTTCTAAATGGTTTTCGTTAACAATTCTTTTGTTATGTTAAATTGGTGTATTATTTTGATCCAGTAAAAAAAACAAAATACTATTTCTAAATAGACCACGTTTCACAACTTTATTATTGCATCCTCAGGACACATTCATTTTATATCCTGCATGATACACATATTATCAATCTTTACCTACTTCGTTGGTTCGCAGATATTTCCCAGATATTAAATTTCTAAATTGTTTTCGTTAACGATCTTCTTGTTGTTATGTTAGAGTGATGTATTATTTAGGGTTAGGAAATATCTGCGGACCAATCGAGTAGGTCTAGACTAATACGGGTTTCATGCAGGATATAAAATCTGTGTCCTGAGGATGCAACAGTAAATTGGCGATACGTCGGCAATTAAAAAAGGCCTTTGTTGTTTTTACTGGATCCTAACCCCAAATAATACACCACTCTAACAAAGCAACAAGAGGATCGTTAATGAAAACCATTCAGAAACTTAATATCTGGGATATCTGCGGATAAACGGAGTAGGTAAAGACTGATAATGTGGGTTTCAATTTAAGATGGCGAAACAATGTGACGGCCAAATAAAATTTTTAAAAAATCTTGTTCAATTGATTTTAAATTTTCCAGATTAACTGTGAATATGGGATACTTATTGAATTTGTTTTAAATTATACCCAAAAGTCAAGTGTGGCATAGGTAGAAAAAAAACATAATGGAACAAAATGGCGTCCAATAAAAATGAAGAGACAGTATATGTAACAGACATATACCATAACTATGTACTGAACTAACTTGAATCACACTTCACTTTCCCAATAAAAGTAATAATTCATAACGAGGGAAGTTCCGGTAAAGGAATTTACCGATTTTTAAAAAAACTACATTTAAAATTCTGAACATTAATTAAATGCCGTTGCAACAAACAAATATATTTGTTAATATTACAAATGTTAAGTCTAAATAAGTTACATTAATTTAATCTATTTTCTGAAAATTTAGGCACGTGTTACTTGATCTTGCTTAGATTTAATGCATGTGTCTGTTTAGTGGGCAAAAGTGCAAAAATAAGGAGGATATTCAGAATTTCCGGAATTTTTTTTTTAGTAATAGGTAGTTACGTTTTCATATCTGAACACAGGTTTTGATTCCAAACAACTTTTCTATATATCACTTTGCCATATTTTTAAAATTAAAAGTACTTTTCTCTTGATCATTCTTCACAGTTTTTTGTCTAGCCTGTATACTCTTTGAATTTTCTAAAGCTAGCCAATACTAGTACAATATTTTTTGATGCACCAACTTTTATTAAGAACAAAATTTTTTGAGAAATCAAAAATAAAACCACACTGTATATAAGCCGAATTGATGTTTGAAATTTTTTTAGATATTTTTGGATTTACCTATTATTTTCGTATTTTTTAAATTCTTAGAAGTTGTGGTGCGCATTTTCAATTTTAGTAGAGTAGATGATGAAAACGTAAGCCTGGTTTATATTAAATTATACGAAAAAAATGGTTTTGAACATATTTAATATAAAAACTTAATGTTTCCAATAGAAGTTCATCGCAGTTTGACCATTTACCTTCTAAAGCATGTCCCCATTTCCGAAGAGTAAGAATATTCAAAATTCAGGAATGCTGAACACGATTTTAAAGCTGAAGTTGAAAATTTTGTTTCCTTTACCCCTATTGGGTTAATTTTAGCTTATTTGCCTTGTTTTCAAATCATTCATGTAAATCACTCCAAATTCTCTATCCGATGGGGTATTCGGGGTTTATTTTAGCTTATTTACCCTGTTTTTAATCGACCGTAGATGGACACCAAAAATTGGCTCCTTTAGCAAACAAGGAGCAGGGAGTTGAAAATTAGTGTATATGGGTAAAATTGTCTGTTCTTTTAAGATTAGTTTTGAGCTCAAACCTCTCTAGACGAGTAAAATTGCGGTGGAAAAGGGGTGAAACCGCAAATTTGAAAAAGCGGCAGGCAAATGTATATGAAACTGATGAAAAGACAACGAAAAATACAATATATTGGTATATATGAATATTATACTCTCTATACTATTGAACGGGTCCACCCTCTATATGGGGTGTAAATAAGGGCTGAGGAGGTAAAAGTGCTATTTTCACGTGCCATCAGATGTCAGCCTTCAAACCCGGTTCCAAAGGTTCCGATTTAAATTTTTGTGGTCAATTCAAATATATGTTCCTCTCTACAAGGTGGAAACAAGAAAGTGATAGTGTGAAAATCGCACCTCTGTTTCTACATATCTTTGAACTGACCCCAAAAATGGAATCAGCGCACCAATTTTAAGGGCGACAATCCGATCTCACGTGAATGTTAATTTCATCCCCTCTACAATTCACCCCCTCTAACCTCACCCCACAACCTCGAACCGTACATATTGAGTGGACTCCAAAAATGGAATCAGAATTATTGAAAACCCAATTATAACTTTAAATTGGCCTTAAAAATGAAATTAGCACCCTCTTGGAAATCCGTTTTGGAAGACTCAAGCCCAATTTCAAGTGAATATCTAACTTTCACATCCTCTAATTAACCCTTATTCACACCCCCTATATGAGTGCGGACCCAATATATATATAGAGAATATAATATTCACATATACCAAGGTAATATCCTGTATTTGTTATTGTCATTTAATAAGTTTCATTTACGTTTGTTGGCCGCTTTTTAATTTTTGCAATTTCACCCCTTTTACACCTTATTTTCGACCATCTTGTACGTGGTTGATATTTTAATTTCAGCTTTAGAGTTGTGTACTCATCGAGTAGAGAATTTGGAGTGATTTACATGAAAGATTTAAAAACTGGCTAAAAAAGCTAAAACTAATCCCCAACAGGAGTGAATGGGGATTGATATTTTACTTTCAGATTTAGATAGTGTTCAGCATCCTCAAAAACCCCTGGGTGGGAACTTAAGGTGATTTACATTATTTGACTAGCATGAGCAAGACCCTCTGTATTCCAAATTTCAATAAAATATTTCGTTGACTTTCGAAACTATGCACTTTCAAAAAATGATTTTTTTCTTATATTTTAAATGTTTCGATTACTTTAACCATCTTTATTGAATTAAAGAAAGAAAATACCCCTAAGACGTACTTTGAAACATGTTTGAGTTCTTGGAGGCTCTGCTATTGTGTTTGTTGGTTAATTTAAAGTCTTAGAGCAAATTTTTACCCAAATTCACCAAATATGGTTAAAATTATAAAAAAAAATGTGAAAAGGTGATTTTTGATAAAGCTAATGGTTTACGAGAATTTTGCATTTAAAATGTAAAAATATGCGTTTTTTAAGAGCTCGTAATTTCGAAAGTCCAAGAAATATCTTGTTAACATTTGGTATAGAGGGGTTCTTGATGGTGCTAATTAAGAATGTAAGATGGAAATTCTGTTAAAAAATGTGGTAACATGTTTTCCCCGAAAATCGTTCCCTTCCCCTTATCTGATAGCTAATTCCTAAGATAAAGGAATGTTCCACTTTTAAGTCAATCACACAGTATATTTTCAATTGTTGATGCATGGTGGATGATATACAGACACAGAAATATAGAAAATAAACATGACATTATATTATGTAGGGTGTCTCTCACCAGTTTACCCTACAGTTCTATTCCTGGTCTATATTATTAACTTAATTGTGCTTGGGTCTTATTAAAATGAAATTTAAAAAAAATGACTTTTTTCACACTTCTAACTGAACTGCACGTCCTCAAAAGGAATAACTTTGGCATTTTCCTGTCTTATTTTTTATATTATAGTTTTCTTCAACATAATTTAATAGGAAGTTTAACATAAATAGAATTATATTTTACATCTAGTCTAGTTGAACGACAATGACGCCAAGTGGCTAAATCTCGAAAATTAAACTACATTAGATCAAAATGGTTCTTTTTAAGTTAGATCTTTCCATAAACATAACTTGCCATGTTTATGGATCTTGAGTTTTAGGCGAAACATGAGAGACGACAATAGAGAAAACGAAATTTAGCTAGATAATACAGTGAAACTAGCGCCCTCCAAGAACAATGTCTAAATAAGTTTCAAATTCGTAATTTTCCTGTCAAAAAACCTAAAACTATCAATTTCGACATTTATAATTTGAACGCCCTGTACCTCCGAAACCATGTATATAAACAAACTATAGCATATTACATCACAATGTCCAATCAATTGGAAATTGCCTCGATCAGGTGGTGAAGTTAGTGCATGAATATAAACAGTGTACAGCGTTATGTGTAACAGAACATTGGAAGTCAAACCTACAACTACCAGCCTACTGTGTGAGAGGTTTTAAATTAGCTTCTTCTTTTTGTAGACCTTTGGTGGTGCGGCTATTTATATAAAAGCCTCACTTGAATGTGCAAGCATTGAGGTTCTTAGATAAGTATCATATTATAATTATTAGTGTTTGTCGTCCCCATCGTCAGATTTTGAACGTTTTAGGGATAGGGTTGAAATTGTTTGCTCTTTATGGCAGGAGATTTTAATATTGACATAAAATGTAGAGATATCAAAGAACTGAACAAGTTCTTAAACCTGTTAAGCTCTTTCAACCTGAACCCATCTATTTTAGAAGATACATGAGTGTGTGGAAACTCACAAAGTTGTATTGATAATGTATTCACAAATATAGATGTCTAGACTTCAGAGGTAGTAAGTGCTCATATATATCAGAACACACGGGACAAGCAATTCATTTTCAATTATTCTCTTATGGTAATAAAATTAATAAGGTAACGAAAAGGATTTTTAATATTCAAAACAAGGAACAATTCCAACGATTGTTGGAAAAGCTGAAGAAACGTGGGACAGTTTTTTTGAAATTCATCAATGGAAAACTTTTATGAACATTATTTTGCCTGTTTTTTAACAACTGCTTTCCATATGTTGAAATAAATACACAAAAGAAAAAATATAAATATTTGAATCCAGAATTGGATGCATGTAAAAGTAAACTAGATATATTTTTAGTGCTCAGTAGACACGACAATAGATATGCTGAAGCATATAAGTTGTGTAGGCACAGATATAATAAACTGCTTATAGAAACTCGAAAACCATGCTATGATGAGCAAATAAATAATAGTGACAGTAAATCTAAATCCATGTGGAGAGTAGTTGATGAAATAACGGGGAGGGGCAAATGCAAACGTGACATCAAGATACAGTGTGATCCAACTCAGGTAAGTAATAATTTCCTAAGCATAAGCATATTCTTGGTGCGGCAGAAAAACTAATCAGGGATTTGCCAGCGACAGATTTTTTCATGCAGGATTCCATTTACTAACAATTCTATGTATATTACACCAGCAACAGTTGCTGAGGTTAGTAACATCATGAAAGATTTAAAAAATAAATCCAGCTCGGGTTTTGATCAAACGTCCAGTTCTATACTTCGAAAATGCTCACATGAACTGGTCATGCCACTATGCCATATAATAAATAATTCTTTTAGTTTTGGTAAGTTCCCTGATAATTTAAAACTTGCGTTAGTAAAACCACTTCATAAAAAAGGGGACCCATCTGCTATAGAAAACTATCGTCCTATTAGTTTACTTTCATCTTTTTCTAAAATATTTGAAATAGCTATGTCAAATAGACTTTTAAACTTTTTTAATAAGTATAAATTGATGTGACACACAACATGGATATCTTAAGGGCAAATCGATTGAAACTGAGGTTTATAGTTTTGTACAAGAAATAGTCACAGTCAGAGAAGAGAAGCTATATAGATACCTTGTGGGGTACTTGGAGCTCCAAAAAAATCGAAAAAAAAAATCAGTTCCTCCTTTCCCCCTAACTACGTTAAAAAAGAGGTTTTTGTTTGTCTGCGGAAAATTTCTGATAACCTACCTCACCATGTAAATACCATATCAATTTTTAAAATGTACACATCCTTGTTTCATAATAATCTTGAGCAAATTGAACTATTCAACAGTCCATTCAAAATCAGTGACATCTGTACTAAATTTAATAACAAACTGGCAGTGATTATAAAATATACGATATAAGAGATAATACAAGATAAACCCATTGGTTTAATTAAATGGGTACCTTCTGTCTTTATAAAAAAATTGTTGTTTCTTATTTTGTATTTATCAGATTATTATTATTATTTGGTGCGTTGAATTGAATCAAGAATTACTATTTTTTGAGATTTTAAAATAATGAAATGTAAAGATTTGAACAAATTTGAAAAGGTGATTTTTTTTATTACAATACACTTATTTATTATCATAACTTTACTAAAGTAATATTTACATCAAACTGTAAATTTTACCTACTTTGATAAATCTGCCTTTCCACGAACTTGTGGCACTTTGATTAACACAATGTCCGGGCATTCTCTTTTTGCATCATCTCCTCTCATATGTCTAGTAACACCCTTGTCTCGAGCTGGATAGTTAACAGCTATTATTCTGTAATTAAAAAGAAGAGAAAAATAGATAAATTTAAGCCTTAGATTCAGTGATTTCCACATTTATAATTTATAAATTGTGATGGCATCATATTTTTATTACATTTTGTTTAATAAAGTTTATTTCAAGCCATAAATCAAAATGAATTTTGGTAACATGGCATATAGGCTATACATTAGTATTAATATTTTATATGCTAAAAATACACAAATATTTCTGACAATA
Source organism: Kuschelorhynchus macadamiae (assembly GCA_030620095.1). Classification (NCBI taxonomy): domain Eukaryota; kingdom Metazoa; phylum Arthropoda; class Insecta; order Coleoptera; family Curculionidae; genus Kuschelorhynchus; species Kuschelorhynchus macadamiae. The sequence continues at coordinate 234,558 of JAUTXW010000976.1, read as the reverse complement.
TGGTACCTATTATCAAAGTATCACATAATTATGTTTACAGTTTACTTATATCATTTTTCTGTGCTTAATCCTATATATTAATAATTTCATACAATATTTGTTTTGCCATTTCAATGGCTATATTTGTAAAATAATTATTGATATAATTAGCGATGTCCTCATCGTTGCATTGTTATTGTTACCAATAGAGAAAGGATGGTTTAATTTTTTGTTGCTCATATTAGTAGCATCTTTAATTTTGGGTTTTTATAAGCTTATTAAGAAAATTTCTATAGATTTTGTATTCATTATGCAAAACTAGGGAGTAAATTTTAGTAGCCTTTTTTTAATTAATCACGGTGTTTTATAGAATTTATAAGTCCTTCTATCATCCATTCTTTAATCTTTTTAGGCTTACTTTTTATGTTATGTATAGCAGTAGATTCATTTTTTATTTTTTAAAAATGATATATAAACTTACTAGTAGCTTCTTCTGAATCTGTACAATTCAATATCTCATCCCACGTTTGCAATGCTATTTTTTCTTTGAATATATTATAGTCTGTAAAGCCATAGTTTTGTTTTTGTGACTGTATGTCTTTAATATTTTTTCAAGTTTATAGATATCATATTTGGTAAATGATCTGTTATATTACTATTTAGACTACAAAATTGTATTGTAAGATTTTGAACTCACAGTTTTTGAAAGAAGAAAGAAACCCATTTCCACCCATTAGAGATAGATATTCATTAGCTATATTATCTTCATTGTTAATTACATTTATATTAATATCCCCTGTAAGAGTCTCAATTAAAGTTAGATTTTGTTGTTCAAATTGGCGGTGGTTTATAAATGGCAGTTATGCCAAAAGTGGTATCTTTAGTATTAAACACAATTCTGCTGATATTTGTACCAGACTTGTATAATTTAATGTGTTGCACATCTGTATTGATTTCTGATTTTATGAATGTAATGATCCCATCGTTTTTACCATTGTAATTGTCCCCATTGTTGCCAAACGTTGTGTACCCTCTAATATGATAAAGTTCTCCTGTAATTTGGAAGCTTTCACTTAAAATTATATCACAGAGTTGAAGATGGTATTGTTCATACAATAAAAAAAATTGGTTGAAATTTTTATTTACACTTCGGATATTAAGATGAAGCACATTTAATATTTTACCATTTAGTGGCAACTGTTTTTTTTAAATATATACTCTATTAGCAATCCCTCCCACTCCGATGCAATCAGATCTAAATTATTTAATATTTCCTCTTCTTGAGGTATGAAAGTCGTAAATAAGTTATTATAGATCTAAAAATATATTCAACTACTGCTTTATTTATGCCATAAAAGAAGCAATTTTTCACATGGGAACCACCACTATATATATATATATATATATATATATATATATATATATATATATATATATATATAAATATATAAATATATATATAAATATATATATAAATATATATATGTATATATATATATATATATATATATATATATATATATATATATATATATATATATATATATATATATATATATATATATATATATATATATATATATATATATATATATATATATATATATATATATATATATATATATATATATATATATATATATATATATATATATATATATATATATATATATATATATATATATATATATATATATATATATATATATATATATATATATATATATATATATATATATATATATATATATATATATATATATATATATATATATATATATATATATATATATATATATATATATATATATATATATATATATATATATATATATATTTACAGGGTTATTCACTAAAAACGGACTTTAGAGGCACCCTGTATAAAAATAGACAAATTCAATAAAAAAAATAGAAACCTAAGATTATTTACCGATCGTCTGCAAAATATGAAGATTATATCTTCAAAACTTACAAAAATTTTAAAAAAAGAAACTTGGTCTGGACGATATCTTAATTTCAATTCCCACCATCCATACAAACAAAAAAGAAGTGTTGTGATTGGTCTAGTTGACCGTGCCATATCTTTAACGTCACCAGAATATCGTCCTGAAGCCCTTAATAAAGTTAAAGAGACCTTAAATACAAATCATTTCCCAGAAAAACTAATACAAAAAATTATCAAACAAAGGACGTACGTATATTATAACAATCATAACGAAAACGTAGGACAAGATAATACGCAAAAAACATATATTGCAATGCCATACACATCTCAATTATCTGAAAAATTAAAACATATCTTAGGAAAATATAACATAATTGTGTGTCATAAAGCCCAGAACCTGATAGGCTCCCTATTTACAAAATTAAAAACTAAAATTCCTAAAAATAAAAAATCCAATCTCGTATATGAAATTCCTTGTCTAAACTGCCCTATGAAATATATTGGTATGACAACCCAACTTTTAGAAAATAGAATAAAAGGGCATAAGTATACAAAGAATGCATCCACTGCATTACATAAACATGAAAAAAACACAAAACACGAATTTAATTTTTCTGAAACCAAAATCATTGATAAAGATAACCGGTATCAAAAATTAATTATCAAAGAAATGATTCACATAAAAAATTTAAGTCATATATACCACAATTTGATAATTTAGTATAGTTGTTTAACTTCGTTTAAGCCGTTATTTTTAAAATGTAGTATATAATTGTGAATGTCTGATTCTACTCTAAGGTTTAAATTAAAAAATAGCCAAAAAAAAATTATCTTTAAATTCCTCAAAAAAACGTACTACGATAAGAACACCTTTTTACCTAAAACTGTGCCATGAGTTGCCTGGCTAACTAACTACCTATCATCAAATATAAATAAATAACAACATGCATTTTTCGAGGTATGTAATCTTATTTTATTAATTTTGTAATAATTATTTGTCAATTGTATAATGTTTTAAATTAGTTTTAGAAAAAATTTTAAATGTCTTGTATAATTAGATCACTAAATGTTTTTTAAATTAATTGTAGATAGGAAAGGAAAGCCTTATATACCAAAAAAAAAATAAAGGAATGAGCAATTTTTGAGAAAGCCTACTACGATAGGCGAAACGTCAAATTAATCCCACTGTTTGATTTTACAAATAAACCTATACCCAAGAAAGAAGTCCAATTAATATATACCGGGTTTAAGAAACAAATTGAATAATTATATATATATATATATATATATATATATATATATATATATATATATATATATATATATATATATATATATATATATATATATATATATATATATATATATATATATATATATATATATATATATATATATATATATTTATATATACTATATATATATATATATATATATATATATATATATATATATATATATATATATATATATATATATATATATCTAAATATATATCAAAATATATATATATATATATATATATATATATATCTAAATATATATATCTAAATAAATATATATATATATATATATATATATATATATGTGTGTTTTCATTCCGGGTGTACATCCGTTCACTACTGTCGTTCTGAAAAGAACAGTTTTGCTGACGTTTCGCCAAAATCACATTTGGAGTCTCTATTCGGACGCGAGAAAGAAAGCTTCGAAAATGCCAAATGTGATTTTGGCGAAACGTCAGCAAAACTGTTCTTTTCAGAACGACAGTAGTGAACGGATGTACACCCGGAATGAAAACACATTGTATTTTTCCATCCGTGAAGGAGTAAAAATCAACATATATATATATATATATATATATATATATATATATATATATATATATATATATATATATATATATATATATATATATATATATATATATATATATATATATATATATATATATATATACATATATATATATATATATATATATATATATATATAGTATCTTTCACCTATTCAGATTTGTCACGAGTCAATTGTGAAAAAAAAATATTTGACAAGTAATATTTTGGTTCAATGCCCAATTTTAAATAGTAAATACAATTTTATTAAAAATAATTTAAACAACATTTTTACATTTGAACTGAAATCATAACACAAAAATTGCAACAGTATTGAACAATACTACACTACACCATATGACAATGCTATTCGCTAAGTAAATTTGTTTGACTTTTCTAAATTAAAAAATCTGGTCGCTGGCATAAAAAATTGTCCATCCTAACCGAATTAGCCAGTCTACACAATCTAGGAAGAGGCGAGAAATATCCATTATTTGTGTGATGAAAAGGTGTATAGAATGTTTCATGACTACGGGTCACCCTTGCCGGGATGTGCAAGCCTATATACTCAAGGAGATCGGGACAGTTCAGATTGTAGTTCAATAAATTAAAAAGTAATTTAAGATCTTTTTTTACTCTCCTCTCCTCCAAGGTGTCAATACTAAGCAGAGTCTCAAGTTCAGGATAAGTTAAGTCAGGATTAAGGTTAAACTGAAATTGTATGTAGCGGAGGAATTTGTGTTGAACTTGTTCAATCCTACTTTTGTGGACTTGGTAATTGGGAGTCCAAATTGAAGGAGCATACTCCAAATGAGGTCGTACAAGGGTGGTGTAGAGAAGTTTAACTGAGTTGATGTTAGAAAAGTCGGTGCAAGTTCTTTTTAGGAAACCCAAAAGTTTTAGAGACTTTAATGCAATAACACTGATGTGCTCTGCAAAACTAAGAGTTCTGGTGAGCAATACCCCTAGGTCACGAATGGAGTTGACAAGAGCAAGTTCAGTGGACTCATCAGTATATGGAAAAATTATATCATTTCTAGATCTATTAAATAGCACAAAATTACACTTTCCAGCATTAAGTTGCATACCATTCTTGTCACACTACACAACCAATCGATTGAGGTCTGATTGCAGTTGGAGACAGTAGACCTCTGGTGCTATGGTATTATAAAATTTCAAATCATCGGCAAAGAGGCAGAATTTTAAATATTTAAAACAAGCACCAATATCATTTAAAAAAAATGTTAAACAAGGGCTCTAAGTGGAACCCCTGAGGAACACTAGAAGAAATTTGTATGGTTTTTGATTTAAAATTATTATAGCGCACTATTTGTGTCCTACTGGACAAGTAACTCCAAGCAAGTATAGGTCCATTATTATCCACTTATGGATGACTTTGTCAAAGACCTTGGAAATTGAATGAACCTGACTCCCATCCTCAAAGGCCTTCGACAAGTAAGACAGAAGATTCAGTTCTGTGGACCTTTTTGGGAAAAAACCGTACTGTTGGTCAATAATTGAACTAGTTAACAAACTTGACAGGAAATCAGTAACAATGTCCTCAAACACCTTAGGAATAGTACTTAATATGCTGATAGATCTATATTTTTGTATGAGAGATTTGTTTCCTAATTTTATATACAATCATCAACGTAGCGATAAAAAATTGTCATTTCAAATTTTAATTGGGGAATTATAGTTTCCTCAAGGTCTTCCAAAACTAGTTGGGCTATTGCACTTGAGATACTCGAACCCATGGCACAACCATCAATTTGTTGAAAAAAAAATATTACTGTAAAGAAGATACGTTGAATTTAGTGTTAGTTCAACTGCTGCTAGGAATTCATTTAAAGGTAACACAGTATATTTTTTGATTTCATCCCATTTTTTTTCAATTATGCTACTTGCAAGATTTAAGGGAAACTATAATTCCTCAATTAAAATTTGAAATGCCATTTTTTTTATCGCTACGTTGATGATTGTATTTGTGCAATCCCTCAAAATGAAGTTGAGTATATATTAAACACCTTTAATAATTATCACGTAAAACTCCAATTTACCATCGAAATCGAACAAAAAAATTAAATAAACTTCTTAGATGTCACTTTACACAGAAATAATACAATCAGAACAGAATGGTACACTAAAAAAACCTGGTCCTCAAGGTACACAAATTATAAATCTCAGCATCCCCTCTCCCAAAAAAAATCTGTTATCATTGCTTTAGCTGATAGAACAATTCAACTGTCAGATGTTGAATATAGGGAAAATTCGATAAATAAAGCCAAACATGCGCTCCTAGAAAATAGTTATCCTGAACATTTAATTAAAAAAATTTTTAAGCAGAAAATACATAAATTTTATAAAACAAATATAATTTCCAAAAAAAATATTAAAAGCAATTTTTTAACATTACCATATGTACAAGGTTTGTCCGAACAGATGAAGCATTTATTTGCCAAATATAACATAAATGTGGCTCATAAAGGTTTTAATTTACTTAATAAAAATTTTAGCGTTCTAAAAAGCAAAACACCCAAGTTAAAAAAAAAGCAACGTTGTGTATGAGATCCCATGTAGTGACTGCTGTGTAGTTTACATTGGCTAAACTACTCAGTATTTAAAATCAAGTCTAAATTCACATAAATACGACAAGGGAAAGCTCACAGCGCTCACTAAGCACAAAAATCAAACCAACCATAAATTCAATTCTTCCAAGGTAAGAATTTTAAAAACGGAATCTCATAAACGGAAAAGAGAGATATATGAATCTATTGAAATTGGGAAAAATAAAAATGCCATTAATGACAAAAAAGATGTTAATTTAGTAAACAAATTTAAATAATAAAAACTCTCTGGTAACCACTAAAAAAGTATTATGATAAGAATTAATTCCTACCCTATATATTTCAGTTAGTCTGCAATAGATGTTCTGTGTTTGTATTTGTTTGACAAAATGACAATATGCTATGTGTATTTTATTTTGCTTAAAAGTGTTAATTGGTGTTATTGACCTTTTGATTTACGTCTCATAGTAAAATAATTTTTATATATATTACAGCAATAAATTAGAGATTTTTTTTATTTTAAGATGTTAGCTAGAGTAATATATTTGGAGAGTATTATAAGTGAAAATCAAGTTAATTTCTAATCTATATTTTTTAAAGTTTCCAATATGAAAATACAAACCAAAGTTAAAAATGCTCTTTTTTGTAAACAATGTAAAGTCTTAGTCATGTACCTCAGTGCTCGTTTCTGAAGTATAAAAAGAGTTTGCAACAGTGAGGTCGAACAGGTGCCCCAAAAACAAATACCATAAAGCAAGTGTGATTCTATCAATTCTACATGCTGCTTGAATATCTAAACTGTTTAATATAATTCTTAGGGCAAAACAGTTTGCTGACAACTTTTTGCTGAATTGTCATATATGAAATTCAAACTTAGGTTTGTTATCAAGAAAGAGTCCTAAGAATTTGCTATGATTTTGCTCTTTTACCTTGTTTGAATTTAAACTTATGCCACTTACACTACATTTAAATTAACAATGCAAGTCTTTCAGATACTTAAAGTCAAATAGTTAGCATGACACCATTAGTCAATAATAGGCAAATGTATCTGAATTTTTGACTGAAGGTCATCTAATGTTTAATTAGGCCATAAAACATTAAGATAGTCCACAAAAAGGGTAATTCTACCATGAATGTATATGAGGAACAATCTTGGTCATAGAAATAAACCCTGAGGCAAGAGAGTATTTGTCTGGTGTAGTTCAGAGACTTGATTCCTGAAAGCTACAGATGGCAGTCTCTCAGATAAATAAGAACTAAACCATTCCAAAGATCTTCCCGTAAATCCGTCGCACTCGAGTTTATACAGCAATGTCTTGTGCTACACACAGATGAATGCCTTTGATAAATTGCAGAAAACTGCTGCAGCAACATCCCCATTATTCAGTCCCAATATAATCCCAAATAATAATTCAATATAATGATTCCATGAATAAAAAGATCAGATCACTGGTACCTACTCTTTGAAGATTGAAAGCCAAACTGTTCACTTGATAATATATTATGGAAACATAAAGAACTTAGCATCCTTGTTTTAACTAATTTTTCAATAATTTTTTATAAGGTTGGCAATAATAATAGAGGCCTAAAATTTATGTATGTCAAAATCACCTCCCTTAAGTAAAGGAGTAACAATGGCCTTCTTTAAACATAAAGAAAATTTTCCACTAGAAAAGGAAATATTTATTGCCTCTACAAGTATCTGAAGGGTGTGTCCAGGAACTTTGAGAATACTTTTACAGAAATTTTATCATACTCTGAACAATTTTTATTTATATTAATATTTATATCTCTAAAAGTATCTTTCACCTATTCAAGATCTGTCACGAGTCAATTGTGAAAAAGAAATATTTGACAAGTAATCTTTTGGTTCAGTGTTTTACTTTTTAATTTGTCATGCAACTTCTGTGCTATTGAGCAGTAAAATACATTAAAATCATTAGAACTTAAATTTGCATCATGCAAAGGGGGTTTCTTTGACGTTTCCCCCAATTTCCCATTATTCTTTTTTCAATGTATTAGTTGATGGTTATAGGAGTTAGTTTTAACTAAACAAATAATAAGCCTATAAATCTTTCTATATCTCCTAAAAAAAATCGAAGGGTAAACTGTTAAGAAAATCTGGTGTACAAGCAAATGGAAGTCAGTGGAAGTTTGGTGGAAGTCTAGTGGAAGTCAGTGGAAGTCAGTTGATAAAATGAGGAAATCTTTACTTTTATTAAACTTTTAATTAAACTGAAAATAAAAACTAAGAATTATAAAATATCGAGAGGGCATCTGAATTGAACATAAGAAAATCCCATCAATTGAGTAACGTATATCTCACGTTTTTTTACAAATATATCGACAAATCTTGAGTATTAAACTACACCTATTACGTTAACATCCTGATGAAAATCACATGTACTTGCTTTTGTTTATTAGCAGCTAAAATATTTTATGTTTAAGTGGAAAATATTCACACCCATATTCACTAAAGAGGTTTAAATTTAGACCAGGTCTAACTTAACAGTTATAGGTTTAAACTGACAAATGTAACGATAGAACAAATAATTTTTGTAAATGTCACAATTACAAAGTGACAGTGACATAAGCAAAACACAACTGGTAAACTAACAGTTATAACTGTCATGGCAACTAGATCTGGTCTAACTCTTAAACCTTCTTAGTGTTAAAAAAACAAATCTTTTAGCTTTCAGCTGTAATGTAGATTCACTAACACTTGATAACAGTCATTTGATAGAATCTAAGACTTTTGAGAAATTTTTGGGAGTTACTTTAGATGACAAACTGAAGTTTAATGAACATATCATCAATCTCAATTCTAAACTGGCATCTGCATGCTTTGCATTGAGAATTGCATCTAAAGAATTGAACTGGTAGTCAGCGAGGATGGTATATTTTTCTCTTGTTGACTCCCAATTGAGATATGGTATAGCCTTTTGGGATCAGTGCTCTCAATATTTGTTTAACTCAGTGTATGGGTTGCAGAAGAGGGCAGTTTGATATTTATATAGGGCGGGATTAAGGGATCATTGTAAACCCATGTTTATTTCCTCACAAATCCTGATTCTGCCTTGTTCATTTATTCTTGAAACAGTGTATATTATACATAAAAGACTTGATCAGTATCGTAATAACAACACACCATATAACACCTGCCAAGCTAACAACCTCTCGCTGCCTATTCCCATGATTAGGTATTCTCTTATTTTTAATTTACTGACTTAAAATTATTCTGAAAATCGTTTCTAGATAATTAGAACAAAAAGCATATAACAATTTACTTACTCTTATGACAATAAAGCATATTTTGAGTTTGAAATACTGATTTATTCATGTTCAAAAAAATGATATACATTTTGTTACATATGTCAAAACAGGTAAAGTATAAAGTACAGATGAGTAGAACTTAGAACATTTAAAAGGGAGCTAGATTTATTACAATTACAATTAAAACATGTTTATCTAAAAACTCTTGCACACTGTAAAAAGCTTGACTTAAAAAATCTTGATACAGTACTGCTTTTCATTCATATTCCTCACAGCTACAGGAAGTTAATTAAAGAACTTGTAATAGGTGGAACTCAGATATGATTTTTAAACTGACAAAGTCTATGTTTATATCATTTTTATTTCTAATTTCATGTTGAGATTATTTCTTACACAGACTAAGCATCACAGGATAAACAGAGATGGTATCGTCTGCTTTGTAAGGTAAACCTTCAACCAACTGCTCTCCTCTGGAGTTGACCCTATCAGCCTTAGGACTCTGGTCTCAAGCCAATATTGCATAGTCACAATGTGTTTGAAATTGAGCATGGTAAGCCATTAACAAGACTGTCTTATTAACTATGTTTTTTAGGTTTTTCATAAGATATATTGAGGTGGACAATATTTTAGCAATATAGTCCATATGTATACTGAAAGTAAGGGTAGTATCAGGGTACTCACAACAATAACTAGTTGAGTATCAGTAGCGGTTTCAATATCATTTATATATATTAGAAACAAAAGAGGGCCCAGTATTGACCCCTGAGGCACCTCATATTGAACAAACTGATCTTTGAAAAACTGTCCACCAAAGGTTTGTTGTGTCCTAGCTATCAAATAACTAGATATTAGCTCTAAGCCAAGATCGCTCATTCCATAGTACCCCAACTTCATTAGGAGAATGTCGTAGTTTATACAGTTAAAGGCCTTGGAGAGATCAGACAGAATACCTCCCATATGCTCACATTCTTCAAAGCCCTCAACTATACACTCCAATAATGATATTATTGCACAAGTTGTTGACATACCTTTTTGAAATCCAAATTGACTATTTGTAAATAAATTGAGCAATTCAAAATAATTACACAGTTGAGCCTTTAATAGATATTCAAAGACTTTCGAAAAAACAGGTACAAGGGTAATCGGCCTGTAGTTATTTACCTTATTTATGTATCCTTTTTTATGTATAGGAATCACTTTGGATTCTTCAAAAATTGTTGGGTATATACCTTCTCGTATACATGAGTTAAAAGTTAAAAGTAGTAAAAACTATACTCGTCTTGAATGTTATTTCTGTCTGTATATGTCAGTAAATGTTTCATAAAAAATATTTATGTTTTTATTCACTATCTATCTTGATTATCTAAAAGATACTTTTTGTAATTATATTTTAATCTTAATAAATTAAAAATAAATTAGGCAGGTTAATTAATCAATTATTTGTCCATACTATAAAACTCTCTGTGGCCATCCCTGGCAAAGGTCACCAGAGGCTAGAATGCCATTAGCATACCTACCTATGCCCAAAACTGATGTTTTTTTTTAACGAGGCCCTCTATACAAAGCTATAAAAGCATTTAAAATGCTTCCAGCTTATTTGCAGCCTGCAAAAATGTAACATTAGAGTAAAACAGTTTTTGCATCACAAAACATTTTATTCATTTAATTTTAACCTTAACATTCAGTGATTGTTGTTGTTGTTTCTTGATTGTTGGCACGGATACTAGTCCATTTGCCAGATTGCTCCCCGTCCGGGGCTTACTCGCTTGATCCGGCGACCCTCGGAGCGAGATACACCATATTCCAGTTTGGGGACGTTAACGATGCTTCCAGGGCACTGATCAAACCGTAGTTCTGTCCTCTGGATGCAGGATATATGTGTTTAATTCAAAGTGCTCTGTGGTCTTGTTCTTCTTAGCGATGATGTGTGTTATTTTGAGGTTAGTTGCAACAAAAAAGGGAAGGGACATACACTACAACAGTTTATAGTCCGGGTTCAAATGTTATCTACCTTAGGTATCTTTGCAGGTCTAAACGAAAATTTGTAGGATTAAATTTTAATTTTGTTATCATTTAAAAATTTTATTAATGTGTTCATACTTTCAGTGGAAACATTTGACAACACAGTTTCGATATTAATAGGGGCTCGAATGCCCATATTTATTAAATTTTGATATAAATTTGAATTTGGTATTATGTTAATCGGACACTCAAAAAATATATGATTTAAATCCTCCACCAGACCGCAATCACAAAAAGGGTCATCTCTTATACCAATATTGAATAAATGTTGTTTAGTAAGACAGTGACCAGTTCTCATTCTAACCATGGTGGTAACATGTCTACGACTATAGAAAGGTACCTTCATAAACCATCTTTTTTTAGGGAAACTACTTTGAACTTTTGCATAAAATTTGCCCCTTACTGCCAGACTTTGTTTCCACTCATGGGTAAACTTGGAAGTTATTTTATTTTTTATTTCATTAAAAATGTCACCATTTTCAATTTTAGTATTTTTTGGAATATTAAGACTTCGACCGATATTGGCTAGTTTATCTGCTTGGACATTTCCCTGTATTTTGCAATGTCCTGGAATCCATGCAAGTAATATTTCAAATCCTTTATCAATTGCATCAAATATATCTTTTTTAATTTTTAGTACTTGATAACTATTTTTGTGATTATAAGAGTTATTCTTAAGTTTTGTAATAGCGCTCAGAGAATCTGTTAATATTAAGGTTTTGTAAATGTTTTTATCTATTGTTATTTTTATGGCCTCCTGAATGGCTGTCAATTCGCCAGAAAAAATTGACAATTCTTTGTGGAGTTTTGAGGAATAGTTAAAATTAATTGATGGTATGTGTATTCCAAATCCTACATTGTTTGATCCTTTAGATGCATCAGTATGAATAAAAGTATGAGTCGCCTTATATTTTTCAGAATTAGCATGAAATGATTGCAATACTTCTGATGGTCCAGTTTTTTTAAGTTTTAGATCTACAAATTTTAATGGTTTCAGCTGAAAATGGAAATCAAAAATGTGACAGGGCAGTTGTTTTGTTTTGAGCATTTTATTTACAAATGGAAGAAAGTATTCGACAGCCTGTGTCAGATATGGTGTGTTATATTCGTTTTGCAGGCGCGCACTATTAATATATGACATTCGAAGCTCAATTATTAAGTTTACCAAGGGGTGATCTATAATAGTAAAAATATGAGAAAGAAACTTGGTTGTCAAGATTAGTCTTCTGTGATGTAAATCAAAATTTGTTGATTCAGCCAACAGGGAGTTGGTTGGAGTAGATTTCATACATCCTAGGCAAAATCGAAGACCTTCATGGAATATGCTGTTAATTTTTGATATATTAGCCTTGGAGGTAGGGTATATGAAAATAGATCCAAAATCTAAATGTGACCTAACTAATGCATTGAAACCTATTAGTAATATTTGAGGGTCAGCTCCCCACCATATTCTACCAAATGATTTGAGCAAATTTAGGCCTTTTTTGGCTTTTAATATCATATTTTGAATATGAGGGTCCCATTTTAGGTGCTTTTGAATAGTTACTCCCAGGTATTTGGCTTGATTTTTAAATGGTATCGAATAATCATTGATTGCAATATTAGGTGGCTGAAAACTTTGGCGACCCTTTGTAAACCATACTGCTTCACATTTTTCATGAGAAATGCTCAGATTGTGATTTGAGAGCCAAATATGAATTCTATCTAAGGCCTTGTTTAAATTATTGGTTACGTCTTGGAGGTTATGGTGTTCACTTAAAATCGTCAGATCATCCGCATAGCCGATAATATTAACATTTTTCAAAGGCAAGTTAAAAATGTCTAACATATAAATGTTAAACAAAATAGTGCTTAATGGCGATCCTTGTGGAAGTCCATGATTGGCTAAAAATGGTCCGAGAAGCTGCCCATTTTTGTTCCTAGAGTAATTTAATCTATTCTTAAGTATATTGAAAATAATGTTACATATTTCAATGGGTATTTCTAAGTCTATCAGTTTTTTATATAGTTTGTATATATTTACGGAATCATAGGCTGATTTTATGTCAAGAAAAACAGCTATTATCTTATTTTTTCGCTCCAAGGCCAAATTTACTCTTGATGTTATATAGGCAATGCCACTATAAATTCCCATCCCTTTTCTAAAAGCAATTTGTTGTGGGCTAAACATGTTTTTGTGTTCAAGAAACCATTCTAACCGATTTTTTATCATTATTTCCAATGTTTTAAGATAACAGGAGGATAAAACTATGGGTCGAAAATTATCCGGGTTGTTAGGGTTTTTTCCTGGTTTTACAAAGCTAATAACATTGAATTTTTTCCAGTTAGAGGGTAATTGTTCACCTGCTAGACATTTATTAAAAGTTTCTAAAAGGAATGTTTTTGCCTTAAAAGGGAATGATTTAATCATTTTATATGATGTATCATCTAAACCTGTGGCTGAAAATTTTTTATCTTTAAGGCTATTTTCCAATTCAGACATAGTAAAAGGGTTAATATGATCAGTTTGTATTAATGTAAACAGAGGGTTTATATTTATGACAGACATTCTTTTAAGGATATTCATTATAATATGATCTTCAATTGTATCTTTGTTGAAAGTTTTTTTAACATTAGCGAATTTTTTTATGATGTTCCAAATTTATTTTATGTTCGAATTTCTATTTAATGTTTGACAGAAACTTTTAAATTTATAAGTTTTTTTACTTTTTAATTTTTTTTTTGTTATAGCTATTATTCTTTTGGCTTCTAAAAAATTACAAATGTTTACGTTTTCTCTAAGTCTTTTCAGCGCAAGTGCTCTAGTTTTAATTAATGTAGTACATTCTGTGTCCCACCAGGGGTTATTTAGTTTTGTTGAAATATTGCATGTTTTCATGGGTATGGAGTAGGATGCTGCTTCATTTATGACTTTCTCAAACTCTTGGAAGTCTGTAAAGGTATCGGAATCTCGTATACTCATCAGGAGTTTATTATGAAACAGGTTCAGGTCTGCTTTAAAATGGTTTCTTATTTGAAAGGTTTCTAGGAAAGGAGATTGATTTGAGATTGTTTTATAATTAATGGTTACCAATGTCGGGAAATGGTCACTGTTGCCACAATCTGGAAGTACACTCCAGTCAGATATTGCCGCAAGATTAGAACTAATAATAGTAAGGTCAACAGCACTTGTATTTGAACCTGGAGGTTGTAGTAGAGTGGCTGATCCATCATTAAGGATATTAAGATTATTGTTAAATATGAAGTCGCTAACATTTTTACCACCAAGGTTAGACGTAGCACTGTCCCACATGGGGTGATGCGAGTTAAGATCGCCCATTAAAAGATAGTTTTCTGTTGTGCAAAAAATATTTTTTAAAAATTGTTCGTCTATGTTTTTATTCGAATTTGAATATACATTTACAATGTTAAGATTTGCTATTTTAATAGTAATGTATTGTATATTATTGTTGTTAAATTTTTTAATTAAGGAGAAATCAACATTATTTTTAATACAGGTGGCAACACCGCCAAAACCATCTGGTCTATCCTGTCTCAATATTTTAAAATTTTTTAAATAGAAATTTTTTTCTTCTTTTAACCAGGTTTCATTTATTAATATTAGATCAGGATTATATTTGTGGATTATAGTTGTAAGGTTAATTCTATTTGCATTTAGACTGCGGATATTCCATTGAATAATTTTTAGTTTCATTTTTTTTTTTTTTTTTTTTATTTAATTTTAATATAAGTCTTCGCGCTGATCTAGATCCATATAATTGTCAGTATTTATATGGTCATTAATTATTTTTTTGAGTATGATTTTTTTTTCATATGAAAGTTTTGTAATATTATTATGAAGATGTTGTATTAACTCTTCAAATGTTTGTCGTGTCGATATATTGGAAGCATTATCTTGTGCACTAGAGTTAGGCGTAGGTGAGTGGCTATCGCGATGAGAAAGGGCATTTGTCGAAATATTTTCCATATCTGGCCTGCCGTTTGGCATGTATAGGTTTTCTTGGTGGGCTGACTTATCATATTCTTTCATAATCATTCTTCGTTTCACGGGGTCATTTGATACTGTTTGTTGATATGTTCGTTTATTTTTTGAGTTAAAATCTGTTATTCTTCTTTGGGAAACTGCAATAGATGTTGATGTATGTTCGTTATTTTTTTGAAAAACGAACGATCTTATTGTCGGAAAGTCGCTAGGATTATATACGAAACCAGTATTTTCTGGTAGGTAGGATTTTTGGCATGCTTTGTTGGCATCAAAAAAGGACATATTATCAAATGCCATTAGCTTTTTTATATTTTGTTGCCTTAGGTATTCGGGGCACTTTTTATATGTAGTTTTATGGTCACCTCTGCAAAAATGGCACAGGGGTTGACACGAGTAGGTGTTTGAGTCTTTGGATATAATATGCTCATTTTCATTGGCATTAATTACTGAAGAACAATTTGAGCATTTCGCTTTACCCTTACAATTTTTTGTGGTATGACCAAACAAAAGGCAATTAAAGCATTGTGTAACAGGGGGCACATAAATACATACGGGTAGAGACAGTTTATCATAAAATATAACATTTCTTGGGATCGTTGTTCCGCTAAAAGTAAATAAAATTGTCCCTGTGGGAACTTTTTCATCCTTACCATCTTTCAGGACATTTCTATTTAATCTAATTGCTTTTACAATTTTAATATTGGGGTTAGAGGGTTTACAAATATGATGTACTTGTTTTTCAATGTCTAGCCATAAATCTACCTTACGCACTAAACCTTTACATGTGACGTGATTATATGGGATAAACACTTTGTATCCTTTTTCTTTAAGTTTTGAATTTTTAACAAGGTTATTTGCTGTATTATAATCATTGCATTCCACAGACACTCTATTGGAACCTTTGTTGTCCACTTTTTTAATATTGTCTATTTTTAGCTCAAATATTTCACGCGCAATTCGGATGGTGCTGAATTTACCAACACTATCATTTGAACGTTCTAGGGAGGATTCAATATACACTATGTAGGGACCCAAATCGTTTGCATTATATAATATTTCTACCATTTTTGTGTTGTTTTCTAAATTATCACATTTTTTCGTGTTTTCCTTTTGTGTAATACCTATAATATCGTTTATTTCATCACTATTGTGGCGGGAAGGGTTTCCCCCTCCCCCACCCGGGTCGTCCATGTTTCCACCAAAATTTAAATTATGTTAAGAAAAAAGTTTTATATTATATTTTAGTATTTGATTAATTTAAACTTTATGTATGTTTAATATTTTCCTTATATTAGACTTGCAAAGACTTACCAGTCACACTGAGTCAACAACAAAACAGAAAAACAAAAAAAAAAAAAAAAGTTAGTATTAATCAGACACGTGTGTATTTGTTCACCGTCGATACACGCTGCTGCTTCGACCACAGTTTTCACAGCACTGAACATTCAGTGATAACAGTGAATGCACTTAATGGTTTAGTATCTCTATTGTAATTGTAGAATGCATCTCTGTCTAAAATGTATTTGTTTTATTTATTCATATTTATTTTAACCTTTTATATAAATATTAAATATGTTGATGCCAACACATTTGTTATATTTAAGCATCATATTGTTAATAATTATAAATGTATATGATCTTAATTTGTTATATGCCTCACAATGTTTATACCATGTATGTGATGTTGCAATGTCATTTGAAATGATTTTAATGGCAAATAAAGGAGGCTTGAAGTTTACTTGGCAATGAATGATTTGAGTTCTTGCTCCCAAAGAAAAAACAGAAAGTGAAGTTAGATGAGTAAATATGTTTTTTTTTATATTATGTATCGAAAACTGTTAGGCAAATTAGTCTACATAAGACATTTTTTGAGTTGTGAGAGAGCTAAAAAAACTTTATAAGTAAATACATAAAGTAGTCGATTCATACCCTCCTCCTCTCCACTGATTGTACTGGACTACGGCCAAAGGTTTTCCTTTCAAAACTGGATTTAAATTTTCCTCAACTTGACAATAAAAACAATCCATATCAATTAATAAAATAATTCTACTTGTATGGCTCATTTCAATTTTATTCTACCTGTTGAGCCTGTCTATAGTGAGTATTATGTGATCTGCAGTAACTGAGTGAGTATTGAATTTTAAGTTTTACATAGTAAGTAGTTTTATATAGTAAACAAACAATGAACATCTTCTTCTTTTATCGATATAACTACTCTACTACCACAGATTAACAACCAATCTACTACTGAACCCTTGTTTAAAAACATCATTGACATACTAGTCATTAAAATATTGAACTCTCCCCAGTGTTTGGCACGACAAGACGCTAGGTAATGAGGAGTGATTTCCGGTTTGGAAGCTTCAACTATGCGTTTGACATCGTTTATGCGTTTATTTTATAGATACACTTTATTTTTGTTAATTATAAGTCTAATGATGGTTTTATTTACTTATTTATGCATTTATTAACCATTGATTCATACATGAATATGGGTTCGTCAATCATTATAATATTGTTTTGGTTACATAACACATAATATAAAATAATACAATGTTGTTACAGTAAATTAATAAATATCTCTGTTTGTACAGAGATACCAGATAACTCAGGTGTTACAGGTACCAAACTCTGAATCAGTCACCCTACCTGTAATATTTGGATATTGAGTAAAATGATTTTTCCATCAGAAACCCTTCGATCTTGTTTTTAAAACATCTTACATTTCAGGGAGATGATGGTATATCTTCAGAGATGTGATAAATGGTCCTTTAGGAGTCTGAATCAACCTATAAGCATTTATATCACATTTTCTAAATGTAGTCATATTCTTTTTGATGTAACACACACATGCAAGAATATACAACGGAGGCACAGTAAGAATATGCTATTGTCTGAAGGACTCCCTGCAGGAGGCATGGGTGATAAACCCAGCAGGTTACGCAATATTCGTTTCTGGTATATAAAGATCCTGTAACTGGTCGCGTAATTACCCCAGACTAAGATACCATATGATATATAAATATGAATGCACACAAAGTAGTGTGTTTATGGTGCTAATACTTATTGATCCTCTAAACCTCACAATAGAGAAGTTTTTTGAAGCCAGTCTCCCGGAGGGCCACTCTATGTGTCCCTCCCAGGATAAAGCTGCATCCATATGAACTTCCAAAAACCGAACCGCCCGGCTTCCATGTACTGCCCCATCCAAACACCTCACATATAGGGATCGATGTGCTGGCACTCTAAACGTGCTGAATAGCATAAGGTCCGTGTTTAACTCATTCAGGACAAGACTATTATAAATAATATTGGTCCCAATATACTACCTTGGGAAACGGAACCCCTGGAACCACCTCAGTAACCCCCGAACAGTAAGTCTTTCCCTTGTCTCTTTTGCGCGTTAACTGAAATCTCCCAGACAAGGATGATTCAACCCAGCTCCAAGCCGGACCACGAATACCATAGCAGAAGAGTTTGTTAAGTAATAATGTGTGGGTAATGGTGTCGAAGGCACGTGACAAATCGGAAAAATATCTTCAGACTTTAATCTTCTCTCGAAGTTTTCAAGAAGATAACCGTAGAAGGAAAGAATCGCCTCCTGTGTAGAGCAGCCCTCCACAAAGTCATATTGTCTGGGCGTTAGTATTTGATGTGAAGCAAGAAAGGCTTTAGTCTGACCTGGTAGGGCTTATATTTTAGAGGATACTGAAAGTAATGCTATAGGTCTATAGTTCTGGTCATCTGTAGCACCTTTCTTGTGGAAATTATCCCATCTGAAATGACAGATTGATAAGTTGAGCCAAGGGTGTACTCAAGTCATGTGCAAATTCCCGAACCAAGAAGCAGGGGATCGGCGAACCTGGGCTAAATTAACGCTAACCGTACATATCTACCTAACAGTATAGGTTTTGTACAAAAAATCCTTGCTTTAATATAGACTGGGAATATGGTTGGCGCGCTACCGCGCACTTTCTTTTTAGCCAGCCTAACCAATTCTAACCTAACCTAATCCGTATTATTAATAATTAAAAGTGTTGTTAAAAAAGACATACATCTGAACGGGAACTCTAACGCTTGTGACGCATTCACAGCCGAGTATCGTACTACCGGGCCATGAGGCATATGCTGAATTACGTTGTTTATACTACAATAAAATAAATCTTTGGTCAATACGATACAATACAATCGTATACCTTTCCTCAATACCTAGATGCTTATATTGCCTAGCCCTTAACTAGTACCGATGTTTGAAGAAGTTCTTCAAACCACGCTAGTAAGAAGCTGTATACGGTAGTGCCGAAGAATTACGTTTTTCCTGCTTTCTCACCGGTAGAAAGGATACTGCCGCGGATGAAGTGTTATGCTTCCTAGTTTTTTCGGAAATTTACTCTGTGCTGGTATCACATGGCATTAGAAACTGATACATGAGAATCCTAGGTCTTGCAGTTTTGTGATCAAGTAACCGTGATTTACCATGTCTAAGGCTTTTGATAAGTCTTTATATTACTTCCATTTATTTGTCTTTATCAGGAGGCATCACCGATAATTACTGTCAAATTTGTGACTATAGGTTTCTTTTCTTGTAAAGCCGTGTTGTTTGTCAGCTGTTTTGTTTTTTGTAAACTAAACTATCTTGTTAAAAATTATATTCTCAAATACTTTTCTGTTGTTTCTTTTAAAATGCTTCACTATTTTTACACGGCGTTTATGTCAGACAAGCTATATCTCCTCTCGTAAATATATGGGCTAAATAAGGATGCGCGTAGCTTCGTAATCGGTATCAACTGGACTAGCTGCTTTGGTTGTACCAGCAGACAGAAAAATGACGAATAGAGGTACCTGGTACAACGTAACCTCTAACGTTAAAATTGCGTGGAAAGAAAGAAAATAAGCACAGTTTAAAAGGGCAGTATTTATTTACCTTAAGGCAAATTGAATTGATAAATTATAGAAACGTTTATAATATCCAGAGAAAATTTTACCATTGTAATACGTAGCAAAGCCAATAAGGTTATGTAACAGGCTAAACAGGAATGAAGAAGAAGAAAATAAGCACAGTAATATGTCGGAGGGCTCAACTAAAGAGTCAAGTACTCTAAAAACTCCAATGGTCTATATCTGTGGAGGTAAGAAAACAATTTTTCATAACATTTTTATTGCTTGTTTGTTATTCCTTGTTCATTTGGAGTAGCTTATTTGGTAGTGTTCTTTTAATGTTCATTCAGTGTTCTTATTTTTTTGTAGTTATATATTTTTATCTTTGTTTTTATTTGTTTGCTTTTTGGGTTTCATAGCACTATAGGTAGCCATAATATTTACGTTTTTACCAATAATCTTGAGGTATTATCTACAAATAGCACTCTAAAAATTAATTTATCTTGTGATTACACAATAGTTTACCAAAAAAAAAACCATATTTTTATCTTAAATTCAAGAAAACATGAAAATGATCCTAACAATATACATAATAACCTAAAAAACTTATGATTTGTTTCTGTGAGAAGATGGCATTTCATATGCTAAGTGACTGCACTGTTGCCAGATTTCAAGAGGAGATATAATGTAAGTCTTGCATATTCTATGTTAAAAAATGTTATTTTTTTCAATTTGTTGTTTAATATAATGTTTCTTTTTTTTGTATTGTATTATATAATTTAATGTGTCCTCTTTTGTAAAGTTACTTTTTGTTTTGTGTAATTACTGACTTTTTCATAATTAATACATTTCTTCAATTAAGCCCCGTTTAGGCAGATGACTTTTTTAACAAAACTTATTAGGTTATGGGAGATGCTGTCAAATGAAAATCAAGATGGCCCCTTGGAGGCACACAACGTCATTCATTCTGTTTTTTTTTCGCAGGATAGTGTTTTTTAACATAATTAAATCGTTTTTAAATTAGTATCTTCTTGAGTTTGAAGCTTATTTCTGTTAATATTAGTTGGAGGTGTAGTATCGAGTGTTTCTACTTAGTTGCAGCCAAATTGTTTGTTCATTTTACAGAAAATATGCCTACAACTGTTAATCCAAGTCTCCAGGAACTAATATATCAAGAAAGCTTCTGGCCAAGTGGCAAAAGTTTCCAGAGGTTTAATTTTGCAATGGGGCGGAATTTTTTATCCAAAAAAGTACAGGACCAATCCTAATCACTGAAACAACAAATCTACAACAGAAGAAGCATGATGAGACAATTATTGTATCACATCTCAATGTAAGAAGTATTAATAACAAGCTATTACAACTCAATGTTTTACTTTCTCAAGAAACCCCAGATATCTTTTGTGTCTCAGAGCATTGAATGAAAGGAAATGATATTCAAACAATAAATTTAGAGAACTATCAACTGGTCAGTTTTTCATCAAGGCTTGACATCAGAGGAGGCGGCACAGCTATCTTTGTTAAAAAATGCTTTAAATATCAAAGGATTTCCACCAGTATTGTTCCTATTACCAAGACTTTTGAATTTACTATTATAGAATTAAAGTGTAAAACAAACATTTTTACTATTATTTGCATTTACAGATCACCACAGGCTGACCTGGATAAATTTTTCTGTTCACTCAATGTTCTTATTGATGAAGCCTATTGTCCTGAAAAGTACATGATTGTGTGTGGGGATTTTAACATCAATTTTGCCCAAGCATGTGCGTCTACGAATAAAATGATAGAGTTAATGTCTAGCTATTGTCTTTATGCTCATTGCAAGGGTACTACAAGAATGGGTACTGCGTCAGATACACAAATAGATAACATTTTTAGTAATATTCCACCTCCACTAATAGTTTATAATACAATTTTTACAGATATGTCTGATCATTTCGGTCAAAAAATTATTATCTCAACATTACCTCTCTAGAAATGCTCCTATATCTAAAAAAAAAAGATTTTATTCACAATCAAACATAATAAATTTTCAGAATGCCCTCAGCAATGAGAATTGGCATGATGTTTTTGTTCTAAATAACCCAGATGAACAGTATGCTAGTTTTAAAAATATCCTACATTACTATTTTGACATATTTTTTCCTGTGTCATCCAGTCGGGTCAAACTCTTGCTGGGTGAACGCAGAGATAAAAGATTTTGCAAACCATGTTAAAGATTTATATGTTCTATATAGACAAACTAGAAATGAAGGGAACACTGATTCTATCCCTAAATGGAGATTTCGTGTCGGTATCTAAATATGATCATTTGTTAGCGGATAGCTCTTTTGAATTCTCTATGGTATATAATCAAAACCTTGATCTTTATGTAATTTGCATTTATAGATCACCAAACTCTGATGTACAATCATTTTTAAATAGCCTGGTAAGTTTGCTAGACAGTCTACCGATTAAAGGTAAAAAAATTCTATGCGGGGACTTTAATATTGACTATGCTACTATTTGTGCCATCCAAAAATATCTAATTTCTATATTCGACTCTTTCGGTCTTTCAATGCATGTATCCTCGCCAACTAGAATTTCAAAAAACTCTTCTTCTATCATCGATTACATGGCGTCGGATTTTTCTCCATCAGAGGTGCATTCACAGGTCTATAACTCAGGTCTTTCCGATCACGAGGCGGTAATTTCCAGGTTTAGTTTACCTATTGGGCCCTGACCAAGATCTCACCATCGGGGCAGAATTTTCTCGGCCGCAAATTTCTCAGTATTTCATAATATTTGCTTTAACACCGATTGGAATTTTGAATCTGATAATGTCAACACAAACTTCAGAACTTTTTTAAATAAAACTTTAAGTGCTTTTAACAAGGCCTTCCCGCTTAAGAATATCAAACCTAAGCGGCATAAACCGTGGACCACGAAAGGAATATGAATTTCTGTTAAAAATATTCGCTCGCTCTCATATATAAAAAAATTCACCAACTCCTTTCTTATTCTCGACTATATCTCTAACTATAGGAGAATCTACACTACTCTTATTAAGTCAGCAAAAAAAATTACACTACCGAAAACGTCTAACAAACTCAAATAACGTTTCAAAAGAAACCTGGTCCATCATCAATAACCTCAGAAACAAATCAAACCCTGTGACTCAGATCTTGCCAGGGGCTAACGATCTAAATGATTATTTTATTAATGTAAGCAAAAATGTTACCTCTAGTATCTCGCCAAGTTTGGACCATCTTTCGTTTCTCCCTCCTTCAAAAAATTTAGCTGATAGCTTTTTCTTAAGTCCCGTTAGCAACACTGAACTATTGAAGGTAATAAATAATATCAAAAGTAAATCTTCGTGTAGCACTGGTGGCCTATCAATTAGAATATTCCTGAACTTGCCACTCCCAGTCATAGAGGCCCTTACAACATTAATAAATGAGTCCTTTATAAAAGGTGTATTCCCTGATTGCCTTAAAACAGCTATAATTATTCCACTTCATAAAGGCGGCAAAAAAACTAACTCTTGCAATTATCGCCCAATTGCACTACTACCAGTGCTATCAAAAATCATCGAAAGGCTACTGAAGAATCGTCTTATGCCATTTCTCCTGAAACATCAGATAATATCCCCGGAGCAGTTCGGATTTCTACCCAACAAGTGCACCAGTGACGCCATGTTCACGTTGCTTAGAGGCGTCTACTCATCTCTCAATAACAACCACCCAACTGTCTCAGTTTTTTGTGACTATGCGAAAGCCTTTGATTGTGTTAGTCATGAAATTCTGATAAACAAACTAAATATTTATGGAATTCGTGGTACTTCTTTAAATTGGTTCAAATCTTATTTTGGGAAAAGGCAAAAACTTGTAAGGGCTAATGGTTCCGATTCTGGTGACAGCCGACCAGATAGCGTTAAAAAGGTGTTAATGTGTGTTCTGATGTTTCTGGAGTTATTGTGTGAAAATAATTAACAAGTATAGTTGTGTAATATATCGTCATCATTGAAAAATTGTGCATATTATGGGTGAAAAATCTAATGAACTTCTCAATCAGGAAATGCAAAAAACAACATAAAACCAAATTAATTTAGTGGTGAATTTATAGAACTCTTCATAAAGTAAAGCAAAAAATACCAGAATGAATTGAATGAATACCCTCTTTATTATATGTGATTTACATTAAATTTACAAACCATAAAATTTACTTATGCTGATAAGAAATTTGAACCTTAGAGAACTGAAATATTTTATATATTTTTTTTTCCTTTCTTTATGGTAAACAATCGAATACACGTGTTCCTTCAGGTTATTGACCTACATTGTTATTATTTGTTGTATTTTTGTTGTTTTATTGTCGATTGTGTACAGGTCCATGCCATCTTTTTTTGTGTTTAATTAGGATTGAATGGCTCATCTGTTGAATTGAGTAGGCAGGGAGTGGTTCTTCTTGATTTACATTGCATACATGTTCACTACAATAGCCAGATGTTCAAAATTAATTCTACCTAGTATAATGTTAAATTAATAATATTAAAAGTGTAACAAAGGATAAATATCAAAATTTGCAACAGCTCTGTAAATATCTGTAACATTTCTGTAAAAATTTTAGGTATAAAAGTCCTGTAAATATGTCTAACTTGGTTTGTTCTAACTGTCGCTGTAAATGCATATTTAAACCCCGACCACAAGAACAAGAGATTTTTGGTTCACATTGTGATGCCTGTAAATTGGTTTTCTGTAAAAGCTGCGCTAATGTTACTACAACTGAATGTCACACAATTATATTAAACCAAAGAAATTTAATATTTTACTGTCCTGCTTGCAAGCAGTTATTAAATGATTTACCAAATCTTAAAAATATTTTAGAACTTTTTGAGAAAACAAGGATGGAATGCAGGACAAAGGATGAGAAGATTTTGCTGTTGAAGGATGAGCATGACGCTTTGAAGTCTAATCTACAGGGTGAAATTGATAGGCTTTTGACGGAATTAAGTGACAAAAATAATTATATTAATCGGCTAAAGAGGCATACACAAGACTTTGAAGATTCTGTGTTCTCAGCGGAAAAATCTTTCACAGATGAAATAAAAGAACAAAAACAATATGCTGAAACACTTAACAGGGAGATTGTTGCCCTGATGGAAAAAAATAAAGTACTTTTGAAGAAAATAGAGGCTTTAGCAGAGGAAAACCGGACTTTGTCCGCTAGTTTAAGCGAGCTGAATGGACTTAAAACAAACTTCATAACCACTATGGAAACCTTATCTGCAGAAAAAGATGCTTATATAAGTGATTTGAAAAATGCGAATAATGAACTCTCTGAACTAAAAACTAAAATATTGTTAGGACCTCTGTATGATAATGCAATTTCTCCCAAGTTCCCTGATACACCTAACCAAAGAACGCCAATTATGAGTCCCACCCATAACGAATCTAGTAAGAGTCAGTTACTAAAACAATCTGAATCTTCTAGTAACAAAAATAGCGAGGAAAATTTTAGGCAACCTATAGAGGTAATGGATACAAGGATTACTGAACTAAGTAAACAATTGGAAAGATTACAAAACGAACTAAGAAAGGAAAAAGATAGTCGATTAAATGCTGATGAAGAGTACAAAACATCCGTATTGGAACTAAAAGCTAGAATAGGACGGATAAGTGTTATGAAGGAGAGTCTTAAAAAGACTGTGCAGAGTCTGGAGGATCAGGGAAAGGAACTAAAAAGGAAGGTACAAAGATATGAAGTAACAGGGAACAGTGACAAACAGATGGTAGAAAAGGATAATGAAAATAAGCTGACAGTAAATTTCCATGGAAGACAAAAAAAACGCCAGGTATTGTTTATTGGAGGCAGCGATGCCTACAACCACTGGAAAATGTTCAAAACCGTTGCATACAACACCTTTGATACAAACAGCAGATATTCAAAAAGCAACCTATTAGAAGACATAATTGACCAACATGAAATACTATCAAAAAATCTAGACTCTAGTGACTACAAAATTATATTCACTACTAATGAAAATGCCAGAAGAGGAAAAATCACCAAAACCCAGGTTCTAAATAGCCTAATAGATGATTCAAAGAACACAAACCTTATAATAGTAGGAGCATGCTTTGTGGCTAACAAACCGGTTTTAAATAGATTCATCGAACAACAAAATGAACAAATAGCAAACTCCATCAAATACAATCATAGAGCCCATTACATAGACTGTAACAAAATAGTGGGCAATTTTTACGTTAATGAAAAAGGAGACCTGTTAAATAAAGGAAAATGGATATTACTTAAGCACATATATCACAACTTAATGAAACAAGTAGAAAAGAATCCCATTACGATGCAACGAACAGAAAGTGCAGATGCTGTTGACATATGTCAATCACAGAACCAAGAAATTAATAGCCGACATGATACGAAAAACCAATATGAAACGGAAAACCAACGAGCAAAGAAAAATACACGGAGCTATTTATTACCTGCTACCGAGCCTGCTATAAACAATATAGCTGATAAAAACAAAATGCAAACAGGAGCAATTAACAAAACCAATACTGAAAGAAATTTTTTATTGCTCAATCCATCTCAGACAGCCGTAAACTTGTAGAAGAAAATACATCATCCACCCTCATTTGCCATTTAAATGTGCAAAATATTGCTAACA
Source organism: Kuschelorhynchus macadamiae (assembly GCA_030620095.1). Classification (NCBI taxonomy): domain Eukaryota; kingdom Metazoa; phylum Arthropoda; class Insecta; order Coleoptera; family Curculionidae; genus Kuschelorhynchus; species Kuschelorhynchus macadamiae. Next base: position 207,410 of record JAUTXW010000976.1, on the reverse strand, counting down.
AACTAAACTCACTGGAAGTACTTACACAGGAATATAAGCCTGATATTTTTTGTGGTTCTGAAACATGGGTCCCATTAGATGGAATAGTAAATATGACAATTCCAAAATATAAATTAAGCTCCTATTATTGCAGAAATATAAATCAACATGGTGGATGTGCAATATATGTGAGGGAGGATACTAAATACAAAATCCTGAGAGGTGTCAAAGATTTTGCAGTAGAAACACATATCGAATGCTGCGCTATTGAGTATAACACAACAACAGGAAAAATTGCAATTGTTCTAATCTACAGACCTCCATCGGGACACATGGACACATTTATAACACAAATGTCCTGTCTTCTCACTTATGTGGCTGGTATCTGTCCACATATCATATTGGGTGGAGACTTCAATATTGATAGCCTGCAGAAGACAAATAGGAACTACGGGTTGCTCTTTGATGTGTTGGAGTCTTTCAACATAACAGACTTCAGCGACCAACCTACACGGATTTGTACTACAAGTAGAGGCACCTCTTCCACTTCAATAGATTATATGGCAACTAATATATGTGGTGAATTGGTAAACTGCAAAATCATCGAGGTTCACATTTCAGATCACTGTCTGCAGCTAATGAAGATAAAATATACTCAACAGGAGACATCTATACTACCTCAAGCTACAGAAAAAAGGATTACTGGCGAAAATAACTTAAGACAGCTAAAAAGTAGCCTTGAAAGGGAAAACTGGGATGAAGTATTGATGAGCAGTGACGGCAACTTGTTTCAAAATTTTTTGCAGACCATTCTATGGTACTTCGATTTAGCCTGTCCAAAGAGAAGAATCAAACCCATTTTACCCATTTCTAACTGGATAACTGACGAAATAAAGAAAAAGAAACAAGACCTGAAAGATTTATACGATCTGGCTAAGCGAACCAGAAACAATGATATCCTAGATCATTACAAGCAAAAAAACAAAGACTACAGAAAATGCTTAAAGCAACAAAAGGCAAATTACAATCAAAACAAAATCGAAAATTCTGAAAACAAATCTAAGCAAATTTGGGATATCGTCAACACTGAACTTGGCAGGAAAAAACAAACAAAACCAATTAACCTTGTTATCGACAAGCAAATCATAACCGACAGTAAGGAAGTGGCGAACAGTTTTGGGAGATATTTTGCTACAATCGCCAATGAAAAGCTTAAAGAACACTTCGGAAAAAATCTATCCACCACCCCAACAATGACTAAAATAATGCAATACTCAATGTTCCTACAGCCAGTGACAGAAGAAGAGGTCGAAAGCATAATCTTGAAACTAAAAAACAAGAAATCAGTTGGAGTTGACGGTATTCCAACAAAGGTCATAAAATACATAAGGAATGAAATTAAAAAGCCATTAACCAAATTAATAAATATCGCATTCACAAATGGAGTGTTCCCTTCGGCACTAAAAATGGCCACTGTAATACCTGTATATAAGAAGGGAAATGAAACAAATATAGACAACTATAGGCCTGTAGCATTGCTTACTGTCTTTTCTAAAATATTTGAGAGAGCTCTATACAACAGACTTATGGAATTCTTGAATCACTTCAAATTAATTGACGATGATCAACATGGATTCCGACCTGAAAGATCTACGGAGACTGCAGCTCTGGAACTTACGGAGTTCATTCACAGAGAGCTTGAAGCTAACCGAATAGTGGTTGGGCTTTTTTTTTATCTATCCAAGGCATTCGACACACTTAATTTTCAGTTCATCGAAAGCAAACTATATAATATTGGCATAAGGGGACAAGCGCTCTCGCTTATAAAATCATTTTTGTGTGAGCGTAAGTTGCTAGTAAAAGCAAATAACTCCATCTCTGAGGAACACAACATAAATATAGGTACACCTCAAGGATCAGTGTTGGCTCCATTGATCTTTTTAATTTTTGTAAATGACTTGAATCTTCCGGGGGTGACTATTAAATTTGCTGATGATACTTCAGCTGCAATTTCTGGAAAAAATGAGGATGACACATTACTGAAAATTAGAGAAGTCTGTGAAAACATGAAAGCCTGGTGTTCTTCAAACCAGTTAATTTTAAATACACAAAAAACAGTAACTGTCCATTTTCACAGGAATAATCCCAGGGTTATCTTGGATGCGGCAGCTGGTGAGGTTAAATTCTTGGGTACATTCTTAGAATCAAGATTCTCCTGGGAACCACAAATAAATCAAGTCTGCCAGTCATTAAATGGGGTATACTATGCTCTTCTGAAACTCAAACAAACAGTCCACCTGACGCACCTTAGGACTTCCTACTCTGCTCTTGTCTACCCCCATCTTTCTTATAATATCTTGTTGTGGGGAAGAGCAGTGAACATTAATAGAGTATTTATTTCACAGAAGAGAGTAGTGAGGCTTATTTATGGACTCCATCCACAGGAATCATGCAGGCATACTTTTAGGGTACAAAAAATATTAACGTTGACATCAATATATATACTAAAGTGTGCTGTGCATGTCTATGAGAACAAGACAAAATTTACACAAAACGGTGATTTTCATTCATATTCCACAAGAACCAGAGAAGGATTGGCTGTGCCAAATCATCGTACGGCCCATTTTGAAAGATCTCCACACTATGCCTGTATCCAGATATACAACCGACTACCCCACAAACTGATAGAAGCACCAACTGCCGGCAGATTTAAAACACTTTTAAAACAATTTTTATATGAATCTTGCTTCTACAACTTTAACGAGTTCCTCAATTTTCAAACAAGTCCACGACTGTGAAGTTCTGACGTTTTTTCATGTAGAATGCTCTAGTAATAAGTTTATGTAAATTTTAACTATTACTTGTAATATGTAATCTTTGTTATAGCTTGTATCTTTGCTTGTTTTGACCTGTCTATGTCATGTAATGTGATTTATAAAGATTAATAAAATGAATTGAAAATTGAATTGATTGTAAGTTGATTACAAGTGGAGTCCCTCAAGGTTCAGTCTTGGGACCTATTCTTTTTTTGTTATACATTAATGATATCACGAACCTTAAAATTAATGGAAGAATTTCCCTTTTTGCTGACAACACAAGCATGACTTGGAGTGATTTTGATACAACGTCTTTACACTCTAGTATCTCCAAAGACTTGGTTATAATTAAGGCTTGGTCCGATTCCAATATGCTTTGTTTTAATGTCGATAAAACGGTGGCGTTATCTTATAAGGGAACTTTACAACCACTTCAGGTACATAACAGCAATATTGAATACGTAGAGTCGGTTAAATTCCTGGGTTTAAATATAAATAACAACCTAAAATGATCTAATCATATTGACACCTTAACTAAAAAACTTTCTACCGCCTGCTTCGCCATTCGATCAGTTTCAAAAGAACTAGACGTTCCTTCTGCCAGACTTACTTATTTCTCTTTATTTGAATCGCACCTCCGCTATGGCCTTACCTTTTGGGGCTGCTGTACCACCGAGCAATTTCGTAGTATTTTTATGCTTCAAAAGAGAGCCATTCGTTATTTGTTTGGTCTAAATAATAGAGCTCACTGCCAATACTATTTCAAAAAACATGAAATATTAACACTTCCTGCATTATTTATTTTGGAAACGGTATGTTTGCTGAGAAAACATATAAACACCCTCCCAGAAAGGCCACAACATGTATACCCTACCAGAAACTCTAGGCATGATATATATCTTCCCATTCCTTCCTCAGAATTAATAAAAAAATCAATTATTTACAACGCCATAAAACTTTACAACAATCTGCCAGTACATTTAAAATCTGTCCCTATGCTTGCACAATTTCGAAAAAACACCAAAGCATACCTCATTGAGAGACCATTTTACAGCGTTAATGATTTTTACAGCGAGTAAGTCTCTTTAAATTGTCACTAAATTCGCTTGTTTACTTAAATCTTTTGTGAGTCATGTCCTAACTCGTAGCATAGAATTTTGAAAATCATCATATAGAGAAAAGAACTGTCGAACATTCACTTAAAACTTAATTATTTTTGTTAGGTATTGGATTAAAAACAAAATTTAATTCTTTTTTGTATACTACATTCTACACTAGTTCATTATACCTTCTGTTTAACATCATAATTATTTGTATAACTATAATAACATAGAGTTTAAGGTCGCATAGTTGCAATTTTGATTTCAATGTCATCGAAATTATTCACCTCGTACATGTGTTTGTTTAATTTTATAAGGTTATTAGGATTTATTAACTGTTTTGCGGCAATGTTATGTTATATTCTAACGTGTGTTACGATTTGGTAAATTGATAATTTACATTTTTAAAAAGCATTGACCTATCGAAATTCTTTTCGATTAATGTTTTGATATGTCTTATTTTAGGTATATTTTGCTTTGTCCATAAAATTGTAAAATTTTTCTGCGGCAATAAGGAATACTTTTGTTTGTTTGTTTGTTGTTTGAAGTTATTTTACAGCGATTCAAAGAAGAAAAAAAGGCATATTTAAAATTTCTTTCTGAAATTAATAAGGCTATAAACAATAGTAAAATAAACAACTCAAGGAACAAAAATAAGACAATGTGGCAGATATTTAACAGAGAAACCAATAGAACTGGAGGCTGTCAAGATATTAAACTTAAATCGCCTCAGGGTCAATTAACTGAAGAACCTCAAGAAATTTTAAACATTTTTAAAGATAAACAAATGATATTGATTTTAGGAATCCCTTATCTCTGTACCTATATCCTGTTGATGATGCGGAAGTTTTTGGAATTATTGTGAATTTACCAAATAAATATTCTGCAGGGATTGATGATTTTCCAATTTTTCTTTTAAAACATATAGCTAACAAAATTGCTTCTCCTATTACTTATATTATAAATAACTGTTTCAGGTTGGGAATTTTTCCACTCCAACTGAAAAAGGCTAAAGTTGTACCCATCTATAAAAAGGGTGATGTCCATCAGGCCACGAATTACAGACCAGTGTCCCTTTTGAATTCAGTGTCAAAAGTTTTCGAGAGGGTAATATACACAAGAATTTTAAATTTTATTATTAGGTGTAATATTCTTAATGCAAGCCAGTTTGGTTTTATACCTGGAAAGTCAACAGAAATGGCAATTTTTCATACAATTACACATATAATTGACAAAATTGATAATAATGAAAAGGTAGCTGGTCTTTATTTTGACCTCTCGAAAGCTTTTGACACAATAGACCACAACATACTGATGATGAAACTGGAGAGATATGGCATAAGGGGTTTGTGTGCTGATCTCATATCTTCCTATCTTGACAATAGGCACCAAGTGGTATCTATTGTGCATAGTGGCCATTCATATTTTTCAGAGTCCGTTCCTATTAGAAGAGGAGTGCCCCAGGGTTCCATACTAGGTCCGCTACTTTTTCTGTTGTATGTGAATGACTTGCCGAGTGTTCTGGTTGGGGCATTTGTGTGCCAATATGCTGATGACACATCAGTTATTTTGTCAGGTGCCGCCTTTGCTGGGCTATCGGTGGTTTGTTCAGGTATGGCGGAGCGGGTATGGTATAAATCCTGATAAAACAGGACTTTTAACCTTTAGTAAGACTAGAGAAAATATCCAATCCTTATATGTCAGAACCAATCATAAATTCATTCCGGTTATTCCTTATATCAAATTCTTGGGTATTCACTTGGACTCAGTCTTGAACTGGGAAAACCATATTAGTCATCTTCAGTCGAGGCTAAATAGCACTTGCGGTCTCATACGAAGACTCAGATCTATGGTTTCAATTAACAGTATTAGACTTTTTTACTTTGCCCATGTACAATCCCTGCTCAACTATGGGTTGATATTTTGGGGGTCATCCCGTTTTTCTGGAGATATTTTTAAAACCCAAAAACGCATTGTTAGGTGCATGCACCCTAGAGAATCCTGCAGAGGGCATTTTTCTGAATTAGGAATTCCAACTTTGCCATCCTTGTATTTTGTGGCCCTTGTAATGTTTATAAGGAAGAACAGAATCTCATTTCTGGTAAATCGGGACCAATATGCCACAACCATGTCTATGGCAACACGGAGCAGAGATGATTTTCGAATCCCTTTACACAGATCAGCTTTCTTTGAAAGAGGTCCGGGTTACATGGCTATTAAGGCATTCTCCTTGTTACCGGCTGACATTAGGAATGTTGAGGGCATAGAGAAATTCAAAAGGGAGGTTACAAAATTTTAAATGTCATTTTAATATGTTCAGTGGAACCTGTATGTAGGTGTAAGTTTTATTTGAGTATTTTCTGTGTTTTTATTGGTGTGTATCCTTATTTTTTATCTATTGTGTAGTTGTTTAATCTCTATGCACTTTCTGAATAATTACTGTATGTTTTTTTTTAAATAATTTTAGTTTAGTCGCTATAATATGCATTGTGACGTTGCTTTTTTCAATTGTTATTGATATTGTTGGCAATAAAGAAATAAATAAATAAAAAAAACTTGTTGTGTTGTTAAATGCGGAAGTCGTGGAGATTGAGATAATTTGAAATTTTATAAAATCCCGAGTGAACTTCATTTTGCACACAGAAAAGATTTAAATGAACTTTCAAAAAGAAGACGCCAGAGGTGGATACTAGCTATCAAAAGAGAAGACCTTACTGAGTCTATTTTAAAGTATGGTCGAGTTTGCAGTAAACATTTTGTATCAGGTGAATAGCTCTGTACTTTTTTATGACTAAAACTAATAGTTTTTAATTTCATAGGAAAATCATCTGAGTTAGTTGATGAGACTGGTACTGGGTTCCATCATTAGCAATGGGATATGGTGAGGATGATGTTGTTCTTAAAAAGTGCAAAATGTCAGTTGCTAGACAAGAAAGAGCTACCAAGAGAAGGAAACTTACTGTGGAAAAAAATGTTGATGAGGTGAGTTATATGTTCTGTAGTTTTTCTGTGTGTTAGTTACCTGGGTATTTTACTTTTAGATGATTGAGGTCTCTGAGGTTGCCACCATAACAACTGAGAATGATAATGTATTTCATGAGAATCCAAATGACAAACAATTCCAAACTAACATCGCAGCTGAATATTTTAGTCAAATGATGTTATCCCTAGAGTCCACTAAGCAGTTAGAGGCAAAAATCCAAAAATTAGAAATGGGATACAATTTTTTAAAGGGCAACGATATAAAAACAAAATATTTTACTGGTTTGAATTCCTTCAAAAAGTTGGAAATTGTTGCCAGTACTCTAAAAGAGTACATTTCAGTACATTTTAACACAACACTTACTGCATTTGATCAAGTCATTCTTACCTTAATGAAACTAAGATTGAATTCTGATTTTAAAGAGTTGGGGTACCGTTTTGGAATAAATCCAACAACGTCCTCAACGTATTTTAAAAACATAATTGAAGTTTTGTACATGCGGTTTAAGAAACTGATTATTTGGCGAAGAAGAGATATTTTACAAAAAACAATGCCAAAATGTTTTATCCAAACATTTGGTAACAAAGTTACCATAATTGTGGATTGTTTTTAGTTATATATCGAAAAACCATCAAACCTATTAAAAAGTGCTCAGTGTTGCTCAAATTATAAGCACCACCATACCCTAAAGTACCTTATAGGGATAACACCACAAGGCACTGTCAGCTTTATTAGTGAAGCGTGGGTTGGTAGAGCTTACGATAAACACATAACAATTTATTTAACGTTTTTGAACAACATTAATCGAGGTGAGAAATTATGAAAATAGTTTAATGTATTGATATATCTGCATATTTATTACAGTACTTAGTATCACAAAAACAACTTTGATTTGTTCATTGGTTTTAGGTGATGTGAATTAGCAGATCGTGGATTTCTAGTAAATGACTATGTAAGGTTGTTTAATGCCGAGCTACAGATGCCAGTTTTTACAAAAGGAAAGAAGCAACTACATCCAGTAGAACTAGAAAAGACAAGAAACATTGCACGTGTAAGAATTCGTGTTGAAAGAGTAACAGGGTGCATCCGACAGTAATTCAGGATTTCATCACATGATATACCTATGTCTTTCCTTACTACAGAGGATGACGGTCGTTTGTTGTGCCCTTATTAATATTTGTCCACCAATTGTACCGTTATTAAATTATTAATTACTTTTTTATACTTGTTTTATTATTGGTTTTACACCAGGGGTTTGGTGGATCAATGTCAATAATTTGAGGGGTAATAAAGGATATCATAGAAATATTTTTGACTACAGATACTATTATGCAAAATCTCATGGATTCCAGGTTTTTGTCACATATAAAATTTGATTTTCATGACAAAAACAGTAAGTTAATCAATACAAGATCCCAAAAAGTGAAGCAACTAAAGGTGAAAAAATAGGCCAAATGGCAGTTACCTACATGCAAATTATGATTTTCTGAAGCATGTAAAATTAAATAGCAAGTTTAATACCATTCAAATTTCAAATCTTATTCAATACTTGTTACAATAATGTATGATACTACTACTTATAAAACTCGAATAGTGAAATTTAGATTTTTTTTAGAAGATTAACAGTAACTTAGAATGAGACTTTACATATTAAGACAAAAATATTCCATGTTACCATATACCATATCACTTCTTAAAATATCTACCTAACCAAAGTACCAACCTTTTTTATTTTATGTTAGTATTTTTTATTATTAATTATAGCTGTTCAGTATTATGATAAGATGTCAGTTTTATAAGTTCAAATAGATTTTTTTATTTAATGTTTGTGTTCTTGTTTTTTTAAATATTGTAGCTTCTCGGTTCTGTGCCAACGTGTTAGTTTTATTAGAAATTTAAATTATTATTGCTTCCATTCTATTCGGCATTCTTAAAATTTCATTAAATCTTTTATTCTTAAGTATTTTTGGGTTTTTAATATTATACCTTTTCCTATAACTACATATGAAACGCAGTGTTAACTCGGCTAGAAAATGCTTTATTGCACATGTGTCCTAATCAAACATTCAGTTCCTCAACACTAGCGTTGAAAATAAGTTTTTCAACTCCAGAGTTGAAAAGTAAATAAAAATAAAATTCTTACTGAATATTCTGTATGGTCATAGAAAAAATGGTGTACATTACTTCCTTACCTTCTCGTTTTAAAACAACCACTTATGTAATATACTATTTTAGTACTAATGCCATAATGTTAGGTCTGTAACTGTTTTATAAGAATTTTTTTTTAAATAATTATATATTTGATATTTATATGTCTTACTTTTTTTTGACTTAGTATAAAAAAGCCACATTACTTTAGAAAATATATTAATAAAAAAAATTGTCATTTTTGTACAAATGAGTCAAATCGAATAACATACAAAAGATCAATAGAAAATATTTATATCTACATTTGAATTCATTGAAACTCAAACAACTTCTACATCAGGCTTTCTTCGAAGTCACTCATTAAACTGCATTATTTTCATGTGCTATCACTCCATATTGCGAGTCTTAATATGTTATCAATCTCGAGTTGTAATACGAGTCTTTACAACACTTATATAGTCCTAACACTGGAACCTGTGGTGGACGATAGATCAAAATACAAGAGTTCTAACCACACTACACCACAACTTGTTACGTTCTGGACGCGCGTTTCGCTAACCAAGTTAGCATCATCAGCAGATGATATAAACTAAAGTAACTTATCCTAACCAAGACTATTTATAGGTAAATGTGGTCACACTTAGTTGCGCCCAACTGCACCGTTGTCAAGTAAACAATAGAGGGGACTATAGGGAATAGGCCCTCTGTCTTTATTTAGTGCTTTCTTACCACATTTAACTATTTCTATACTCTCAAATGCATCCAATAATCTTATTATTTATTTATCTTATATATTATTGGATACATTTTTAATCAACTTAAGATTATTTATTCCTATTTGGTGATTGTTTTCTAGAGCATGTTGGGCAACGCTTGACTTTTCTGTTCTTCCATATCTTAAATGTGCCATGTGTTCTTTAAAACGAATGTTTATGGAGCGTTTAGTTTCCCCAACATTTTAGATCGCAGTCATTACAGCTAATTTCATAGATGCCACTCCTCTCCTTCAAGTCGACTTTGTCTTTAGGGTTTCCAAGAAGATTTTTCAAACTGTTCTCCGTTCTGTAGGCTACTCTAAAACCTACGTTTTTAAATACTTTTTCTAGACTTCTCATATATCTGGGATCATATGGGATTACTATGAACTTATTGGGAGCCTCAGGTGCTTGAAGAGTAGTGGCATCTTTTAACATTTTCTTATTTGTGTCTATTTACTAATTTATGTACAAAATTACCATTATATTGTACATAAATTAATGAAACAATGAAACAATGAATTTATTGATGCTATACATACATAAGATGTTTACATACGTCACAATGTGTGTAGGTACATTTATTATCACATTAAAATTTCAGGTAGATACTGCAAATAAAACAGTGATTATATATCAGCAAAATCGTTTTGAAAATATTCCTCAAGGGAGAAAAAACATTTGGTTACTAAGTATTTCTTTAGTCTTTCTTTAAATATTTTTGATGGCAGTTCTCTAATGTGTAACGGCAATTTGTTAAACATTTTTGGCCCATAGAAAGTTATCCCAGTCTTGACCCTATGAACCCTGTGGTATTCAGTGTAAATGTTGTCTCTGTTACGTGTTGAATGATGATGAACCTCTGCGTGTTTGATGTAACTTCCCACATTTTCCTTTACATACAGTAGACATTGGTATATATACAAACTATGAACCGTTAATATTTTAAATTCAGGAAACAAATGCTTACATTCATCCCTGTAACTCAGTTTACCCATCACTCTGATGGCTCATCTTTGCAGATCGAAAATTCTACTTATATTTGGGGCATGGCCCCAAGCCAATAGAGCATAATTTATTCTAGATTCAATGCAAGCATAATAAACAGAGAGTAGTACCTGTCTGGACACTACATCCACAAGCCCCCTCAAAGCATAAACACCCGATTCATTCCAAGTTAGTTTTGGGTCAATTTGTACACCCAGGAAATGTATTGTACCACTCATCTCCAGACCCTGCAGGTCCCTTAGAGCGAAAAAAAGAAGCTCGGTCTTAGTGCTATTCAGGCTGAGTTGGTTGCTATGAAACCACCCTTCCCCGCGTCTCCCCCACGCCTCCAAAGCGTCCAAGTCCTTACCCCTCCTGAGCACAGTAGTGTCATCCGCGAAGAGCACGAACTCGGGGCTAGGGTCGCTAAACCTCAGATCATTTATATAGATCAGGAAAAGCAACGGTCCCAGCACCGAACCCTGTGGGATACCAAACTCAACGTTCTGCAAAGATGACATACTGCTGTTTGAGTCTACGTATTGTTTTCTGTGCTGCAGGTAGGACGATAAGAGGCTGACTGCCTTAGGGACAAAATTATAGGTCTTGAGTTTATTTACAAGCAGGTGGGAAGAGACAATCAAAAGCTTTTGTTAGGTCGCAAAACAAAGCCGCAATATAGTCACCCTCACTAAAACCTTCATTTATGATTTTGATTAATTTATTTATTGCCATCACCGTTGATTTTGAAGTTCTGAAACCAAATTGTCGAACATTGAATAGGTTGTATGTTTCAAAAAAGGATGCAATCTGGTTTTTTAATGCTTTTTCAAACACCTTGGACAATATAGGGACTATCGAAATAGACCTATAATTGTTTATTTCATCAATTGGTCCTTTTTTATGGATTGGAATAACCCTGGATATTTTAAGAACATCAGGATAAATTCCGTCGTTAATGCAAAAATTTAATAATTTTGTTAGCGGGCTGATAATTTCATTTAAAATTACTCTTAAGAATTTTACAATTGATATCATAATAATCACCGCTTGGTGTATTTTTTAAACCTCTTATGATGTCCCTAATTTGTATTTGGGAAAGCTCAGAAAATTTAAAAGACCAATCAGAATTTTGAAAGTGTGTGTTTTTATAAAGTTCAGTGTATTTACCTGATGTGTCAAAATTGGGTATATTACTTAGCAGTTGTCTGGGAATGTTTATGAAAGTCATTAAACTGATCCGGCAGTATGTTAGACTCATTTATTGGTTTTTTGGAGCCAACATTGGAATTCCATCTAACCACATCCCAAATTGCTTTGGGGTTTCCTTGATGGTTTTTGATGTAATTGTCGTTGGATACTTTTTTTGCCCTTATGAGTTCTCCCCTGTAATACCTTGCATAGTCCTTTGCGATCTGTGAATTTGTAAGTGATTTAGTGGTTCTTGCTACGTCCCTCAAGAAATGAAGTGTTTCACGTTTTTGTTTAAGGTCCTCGTTAAACCATGATATTACTGGTTTGTTCTTTACATGTTTAAAGATTTTTGGTGGAAATGCTGAGTCAACACAATTTTTTATAAACATAATAAACAATATAAATTTATCTTCAGTATTAATTTCCTTCACAGCTATAAACTCCCAGTCAATTTCCCTCACTAAGTGAACCAAATCATTTAACCCCTTTTGTGTGATCGGCCTACAGTTGGTACCTACCTTATTATTTTCCGTCTTCCGATTCACAAACTCTACGGCCACTCCTAGATGATCAGAGAAGCCAACATCAGTCACGTATGCTCTGTGTTCGTCAATATTTGCAAAGATATTGTCCAAGCATGACTCTCCCCTTGTACTACTGTTAATAAGGACAGATAAAGCGTATGAGTGTATCAGATCTTTTACCCCTGTAACTTTTGTGCTCTCGACACCAAAATCCAAGTTAAAATCCCCAGTTATAATGATTTGATATTTTAATTTCCCAATTCTATCCATTATACATTTAAACACATCCATAAATATAGAAAAACAACCCGATGGGGGCCTATAAAAAGTGATAACAATTATTTTTAATTTATCACACTGAATACCACAGACCTCACAGTGCATCTCAACTGAGAGATCACTTAAATCGTTTCTTGCAACAAACAAGTGTGAAAGTGATTTATAAATAGCCATTGCAACCCCACCGTGAATATGAGAAGTACGAGAAAAATAAGCACAAATTGAGTAATTATTGATATTTACCTCATTAAGCTCACTGTCACACATCCAGTGCTCACTAAAACATAAAATTTGGTATTGAAATTGGTTAGAATCAATGTGATGTATTTTGTTTCGGAGACTTTGTACATTTATGTGCAATATACTAAAATTAAATTTTAAAGTTTGATGTACTAGATTCAAAGTGTTTATGGAGCCGTTTGCAGTAACTACATCATTATTAACTAAATTAAAAAATTGTTTCCTGCAAGAAAATCTTTATGCCTCTCAAAACTAAATCTTTTAATGCCTACATTTCTAGGCCAGAAGGCAGGGTCATAGAGATCATTTGTTTTTGACATTTGACCAATTAGTAAATAGACATAAGCATAAGAAAATGTTAAAAGATGCCACTACTCTTCAAGCACCTGAGGCTCCCAATAAGTTCATAGTAATCCCATATGATCCCAGATATACGAGAGGTCTAGAAAAAGTATTTAAAAACGTAGGTTTTAGAGTAGCCTACAAAACGGAGTACTCAAACTCAAACTCAAAATGCTTTATTGTCTTAAGAAAATCTCGTTCACAAGGCTGTACAAAAAAACAATGTTGAAACATGATATCAGGTGGAACTAAATAATGTACCAAGTGGATAATAATTTACCAAAATAAAAATATATAAAATATTCAGTTAGTCATATTATTAAAACAAGATATAAAGATTAAAACAACATATACCTAACAAGGTGTCACACATTTAAAAAGCTTAAAATATAAAATCATTACAGTTCTACTATACAAAAGTGTCTAAAATCTGTCTGTAAAGAAATCATCAATTCGATAATAGGCTCTCACACAAAGAAGTTTTTTAACCTCCTCTCTAAACTTCACCAAAGATGGTATCAATCTAAGGTGTAGGGGTAAGTGGTTAAACAATTTCTTACCATTATAAATGATTGAGCTTTTTATAGGAGAGTTAGAGGGGATAGGTAGTAAAAGCAAATCAGGGTCTCTAAAGTTATAGTTATGCCTATCTCTTAACTGACTTTGCTGTTTATATTTTTTATAAATTAAGCACACAAGCATGCTTGACAAATAAAGGTTTACATGAATCGCGAACCCTTGCTCTACACATATATCGCACAGCCCTTTTCTGGAGAATACCCCAAACTCCAATTCTTTTATTTATTTATTTATTTATTAAAAGCTTCACAGAAATAGCTTCCAATAACAAAGCAGGTTTAAAGTAATAAATACAATCAATTCTACAGCAATAACATACTACATATTTAAATTACAATTAAAGACAAAACGTTGCATTTACTGATGTTAAAATACAGTTGTCTCCTCTCTGTCCATGTGACCAAACTATTCAGATCCTCTTGCAGTCTGATGAAGTCTGTAGAGTCGTAAATGGTAGCAAAGATTTTTAAATCATCTGCAAAAAATAAGTAGTGACTAGTTTTAATGACAACTGCTAAACCATCAATAAACATCAAAAAAAGTAATGGACTCAAGTTTGAGCCCTGGGGAATACCTGACTCTGCAATATATTCTTGTGATTCAAAACCATGAACAACCACTTTTTGCACCCTGTCTGATAAATATGATTTTAACAACTTCAACATAAAATTCTTGATGCCAAAAGAAACACACTGTATTCTGTTTTCCAAATAAGACTTAAACCATTTCAACGGTGTCCCCCTGAAACCATACATTTCAAGTTTTCGCAGCAGTATTCTATGGTTCACGCAGTCAAACGCCTTTGACAAATCACAGAACACCGCTGCGGTAACCACCTTCTCATTCAGTCTTACATAAAGATTTTCCAAGAATGAAAATATGGCATCACTTGTACTTTTTCCTTGTTGAAATCCAAACTGTTCCGATTTTAGAACACCATACTTGGTTAAGAATGCAACCATTCGGACTTACCACTTTTTCTATTATTTTAGACAATATTGGCAGCAGCGATATTGGTCTGTAATTCGATGCTAAGTCCTCTTCTCCCCCCTTAAATATTGGAATGACTGTCGCCATCTTCAGACAATCTGGAAACACCCCCTTACAAAATGAATCATTAATACAGTATGACAGCACATACAATATGGCATCCGAAAGTTCAAGGAATATTCTTATTGATATATTGTCCCACCCTGTAGCTCCATTTCTCTTAATATCCAAAATGATTTTTTTCAGTTCATAAATGTCTGTTGGCAAAAAGAAAAATGAGTCGTATTGAACAGGTACATTTTTTAAGAATTCAGAATAACTGATACTTAAGGACAATCTGTTCTTCAAAGTAGCAGCAATGGAGCAAAAAAAGCTGTTCATTTCATCTGCTGAGAGGTTTGAATCTGAAGCACACCGTATTGTTTTCTTTTTTCCTCTCAGTTCATTTACAATTTTCCAAGCTTCACTCTGCTTGTTCTCTGCATATTCCATTCTCCTACTGTAATAAAGATCTTTAGCACACTTAATCGTCTTTCTATAAATACGTCTGTAATTTGAGAAAACAATACCAAAATATTCATTAGTCATAAAATATTTTCTAATGTAGCAAAGAGACCTCATATTTCTGGCTGAAACCTTCAAACCCTTCGTAATCCAAGACTTTTTTGACTTTTTTTTTAATATTTTTAATCGGAAATGATTTATTAAATATTTGACATAATGATGTATGGAATGATTGCAAGGGATTCTCAGAATTTAGAAGAGAGCGCCAGTTTACATCATCACAAGAAAGCGAGAACCTTCGGTAATTTTTCCTTGTATACAGTCTTCCCTTATATTTAGTTATACTAGATACCTTAAGCCTAAAATTAAAATTACATGAAACCGCATCATGATCTGATAGACCTGCTTGCAAAACATTACAGGTTAGTTTATCTTTAGGAAAATTGGAACAGATATAATAAATCAAGGTTGATGATTGAGCGGTATTTCGTGTAGGTTTGTCAATAAACATGTGTAAGTTAAATGATTCTAATACATTTCTCAAATTTATAGTGTTGTTATTAGTGGTATCCAAATAGTTAATATTTAAATCTCCACACAAAATAACAAGTGCATTAATAGGTAACTGAGACAATAGAATTTCTAGCTTAAGCAAAAAATCACAAATGTCACTCACTGGTGATCTATACAAGCATAAAATATATAAATTATAAGTACTACAATGAATCGTTGAAAATTCAAAACATTTTTCCTGAGTAAGATAGTCAAACTTGTCGCAATTTAAAAAGTTACAAGCATTTAAAATATCGTCTTTAACCAAGGATGGATGTACCTCCGTGTGATGATTCTTTTCGACAATATTTGCTCAATAATGCATAATTTGGCATTAGAATTTGTTCATCAGGTTTTAACCTGTGTTCACAAAGAAGAACCATGTCCGGATTTTCTAAATTATCTAAGAAAATGTGAAGTTCATCCACCTTATTTCTGACTAACTGTAGAAAAATTGCACTTTTCTCGAGTTTTAAATTTCTATGTTTCATCATGTTCTGACTTTTGTAAGCTTCTAATGCTACTTCTTCATGTTGCAAACCCCACTCTGTTGCTTTTGATCTGAAATTACATTCTAGCAGTAACAAATTGATTTTACTAGGGAGAGAGAGGGTTTAACAATTGGCGTGCAGCAAACTCTCTTAAAATTTGAGGATGTTTTACGTCCAGCTCTTTGGATGTACCATTCAGCACATTTATTTTGTTTTAATGTTGCTCTCAAAATTTGTTCAATATCCTCATTTGTCATGTCTTCATTGACTTGCATAGCCAAAGATTGGGTAAAAGATTGTTCAATATTCCCACTCACCTCTGTAGTAAATGGATCAACAATACACATAAGAGCTGCCTCATCCCCACTGTCTTTAATTTCCTGAAGAAAATGAACCGATTCTTCACCTTTAAGTGCTGGCACGAACTGGGATGTAGTGACTTTTTCAGCTGTAGACTTTTTAAATTCCATTTCAGAAAGTTTTACAATAGGTACATTTGAAATGGAAGGAATCAGCCATTTGGCCTGCACATCTGTTACAGATATACTGGTTCTTACTTGGTTCATATACTCCAATCCATACAATACAGCTGCAACATGACTGCAGACTTCTGAATGACCCGCCATACATGTGCAATGTGCCGAAACAACAAAACCGTCTTGCTGACAAATAATCCACACCTTTGTGAACGTTTCACCTGCAAATAAAACAAAATGATATAAAAATACAAGTACACCTCTGTGAATGTTTCACCTGCAAATAAAACAAAATGATATAAAAATACAAGTAATGTTCCTAACTTTTTTTTGCTCTTAATTGGTCATATTTTTAATACAGACCAAGACTTTATACATTAAATTGTAGATAATTAATAATTTAACCATTGTATATAACTGTTTACTTATCTACAAATAAGTACTTTGTAAGTTTGTTAGTAAAGTTACAATTATTAACAGAAAGTCTAAGTCTCTACTTCTGCAAGTAGCAAAAAACAAATATAAAATTTGTCAGAAACCAAAAAATCTTACCTGGCCAAGTACAAGAATGTTTTCCCCAATTTTCCTAGCTTTACAATGATTTACAAACCATCTTCAATATATTTATAGCCTGATAAACTTTTGTAAGCTTTCATTTGTTCCTTGGTATAAAAACTATGGGTTAGCACCAAATAAGACACAATATCAAAGGCAGTTACAGGTGGAAAATTTTCATTTTCTAGGGAATCATAATCCTTTTCTTCATCTGCTAAAGCAAAAGGGTCAATGCACTGGATGATTCGAATTTTTTCCTTATATCTTATTGCAAGGTCTGCGTTTTCAGTTTCAAGCAACAATAAATATTGTCTTTTATTTAAACAAGCCATTCTTAGCAAGAGTTTATTTAAAATAAATCAAAAAAAATGTTTAATCTGCACTAACTATACACGAAAATACATGGAATCACAAACAACAATCAAAGCTGTGTGCCTCCAAGCGGTCATGTTGACGGCTGCGCGGTCACTTGTTTTGGACATCCTAATAATTAATAAAAATGCTGTTTAGGTTAGGTTAGGAATGGTTAGGCTTGACATAAAAAAAGCGCGCGGTAGCGCGCCAACAAAATTCCGGGTCTATATTAAAACAAGGATTTTTTTAACAAAATTTATACTGTTAGGTGGATTTGTCCCGTTAGGGTTGGGTTAGCCCAGGTTTGTCAATAAAATTATCGTTAAAGCTATAAATTATCATATGATTAACGCTATAAAAACACATTTCAAATAATTGAAAATCAGATCTGAAATACGCGCGCACTGTAAAATGTTGTAATTGGTGGGAGTTGCAGCGGATTTAAGGTCTGGTTTTAAAAAACGGATCTTTAATAAAACAAAGATAAATTCAAGGTTTTGCAATCAACTATCCATGCTGCGGTTTTTTAATCTAAATTTTTAAGAAAATTGGGAGGCATTGGCAACGGTGTAGGGAAATTTTGT
This sequence comes from Kuschelorhynchus macadamiae, assembly GCA_030620095.1. Lineage (NCBI taxonomy): Eukaryota > Metazoa > Arthropoda > Insecta > Coleoptera > Curculionidae > Kuschelorhynchus > Kuschelorhynchus macadamiae. Next base: position 188,978 of record JAUTXW010000976.1, on the reverse strand, counting down.
TCACAACGTCATCCTGACGTAATAAAAGAGAGATTTCGCAGTGTATTTCTTCAATACTTACGATTTTCAAAATGCATTTTCTCAAAAACTACTGGATCCTTCACACTGTTTAAATCTGGAAATTACTACTAAAAATGAACACTTTTTTATGGTTTTTGAAAATTTTCAAAATTGGTGGTTACCTATAGCGTTATAGAACCGTAAAGTTTCATGGACAAATAAATCGCCTATTTGTACACCACAAGGCCTTTTATACAAAAAAAAAATCCCGCAATGCCCCAAAATTCTCTTTCAATAGTTTCAGTGTACCACAATGCCTTAAAATTCCTGTCTGTCCCCACAATTGACGGAAATGCCCTTCAATTCTCCAAAATATCCTACAATGCGCGGCAATGCCTTAGAATTCACAGCACTGCTACTAGTGCAAAAATTGAACAAATGTGGGAACACCACATTATTTACACCTTTTAGAGAAGGGAGGTGGTTTTCATGAACCTTTGCTACTTTTTCCAGGAACTTAATATGCCATAAACAAAATTTTCATTTCTCTTTTGTAATCCAGAAAAAAAAGGTTGATTTTTAAAACATTTATTACACAAATTGTGAATGCATGCAATTTGAACATAAACCTAATACTGATACAATATACCAATTAACTATAATTTTTTTTAACAAACACACTTAATTTTTCTTTGAATTCACTTAACGGTTGAGTATTATATATATATATATATATATATATATATATATATATATATATATATATATAGAGGTAATGTATTGTATGTAGTAATATACCGAACTAAAAATGTATCACACTTTAATATTGGACAGCAAATTTATAATTTCTCATAAGAGACACATAGAGAACGACAGAAAACCACAAACCTATCAAATTCATTACGGAAAAGCAATTTGCCTTAAATGCAAAAGGCATCAAAAACGAATTTGATGATGGCCCCAGAGATGACAGAATACATCTGATTCAAAATCTGAAAATTGAAGTTATGTATCATTTATAAAATTGTCATTCTTTAATGTCACCCTGTATCTTAAAAAGCAAAAGATCTATCAAAATTGTATTTATGGCAAGTTCTGCAATTATTAGGTGGCCTAGATTCACGAAAACCACATTCCTCTACATTTTCTAAGAGAATTGAAAATGGGACACCCTTTACTTATAATTTGTAACACTTGATACCGATCCTCAGTCGAATCTCCACAAATGACTAAATTCGTCCACCATATTGACGGCACCGTTTTGAATTTTTAAATTTTTACTAGATGTTCATAATTTGGACTCTTGAAAACTCCAGGATACCAATTTTTAGTTGAATCTGCTCAAATAGAAAATTTGCCCACCATGTTGGTATCGCCACTTTGAATTTTTAAATATTGATTAAAAAATCATAATTTGCATTCTTAAAAAAAATATTATCCAAAAATTCATAATTTTGCACTCTTAAAAACCTCCAAAGACCAACTTTCAGATGATTCTATACAAATAATAAAATTTGTCCTCAATGTTGACGCCTCAATTTTAAATTTTTTAATGTTGATTAAAATTCCTAATTCCTAATTTGCACTCTTAAAAACCCACACATACCGTTATTTAGTCGAAGCTACACAAATGACAAAATTGATTTGCCATATTGTTGGAGCCATTTTGAGTTTTTAAATGATGACTAAAATTCATTATTTGCACTTTTAATAACCCCCCAAATGATTTTTAATCAAATCTGCATAAGTGACAAAATGCATCTGCCATGTTGGCACCATTAGGTACTGATTATGAGACAATTTCTAGATTCTTTTTGTGGATGCTGTAAGAGTTAAAGGGTACCTATATTATAATATGTTTGTATATGGTACCAAGCTCAATTATATCTCTGAAGTTTTGTGAAATTATGGAAGGCATAATAATATTGAAATGTATTAACTTCTAGATAGTGGGAGATTTTAACATAAATGTAGATAAAAATAAGCCTTCTTTTTATAATATCAACATGTTAAACACGATGAAGTCGTTAGGTCTTACTCAAAAAGTTAATAATTTTACAAGAATAGTTGGTGATCGCAAAACAATTGTTGATCTTTTATTTACAAACAATGACAAAAATAACTGTTCATGATATTATTAGCAGTACCCACCAATTCTGGTGAAAATAAAGAAAAATTGAAAAACAAGGTCTATAATAAGGCAAATGAAGATATTATATTTAGAAATATTAAGAATATTAGTAAAACTCAACTAGAAAGACAATTATTGGATAGTGTTGGATGCGGACTTTAGAAAAATCTCCTTCAAAAACAAATGGTTTGATGAAGAAATAAAACTATATGAAAAATTTTGAAATATTGCAGAATAGTAGGTTGCAAAACCGTGAAGCAAATTGGGCAAACTACCGAGCAAGCCGAAACATAATAAGAAAAAAGAAGCAAAATATTACTTTTAAAGGATTATCCATCAGAATTGAGGAGATAGTAAAAAATAAGGAAGGGAATAAAAGAGGTACTAGGAAAAAATAAAACAAGTTAAAGTAATGAAGTAATGGTAAAAAAATAACAGGAAAACAAGAAAATTATAGAAAACATAATCAATAATTATAGAAAACATAATCAATAACACAAACAGACATAAAATAACTTAGAAATGGAAAAATCGATGCAAAAACATCTGAAATTGAAGTTGTGAATATTATTAAAAACCTAAATAAAGAAGGCTCAGTGGACAAGTTCACAAGAACTGTGCTAAAACTAGGATCTAGTGTTTATTTCTAAAGAACTTCAAAAAATTGTAAACAAATCTACTAGCCGTAGTAGAGTGCCTGAAACTTGGAAATATCAGTAGTGTCTCCAGTTCAAAAGTTGCGAATACAAACACATTTGAAGAGTTCTGCCCAATAAATATGGTTACTTTGTGTGAAAAGATGCTTGAGTTAATTGTAAAATAACAGTTACTGACTCATGTAAATAAAAATAATATTCTAATTAATAACCAGTTTGTAACTGGATTTCATGTGAAACAGCCGTGTAGTTGGTGGTGTCTAAATGGAAAGTGGCATTAGGTTCGAATAAAATAGTTTTCACAGTTTTTATTGACTTTAAAAGAGCTTTTAAAATTACTGATTCTGGTATGTTATAAAAAAACTAGAAAAGTATGGTGTGGTTGATGAGGCAAATAATTGGATGATTTATAATAACTTATTTTGTTAATATTAAAAAACAAGGGGTATATTGTTTACAATAAAATATAATGTGATCAATCCAGAGTTAAAAATGTTTAATGAAAATATAGATTTTATTAATTAATGTAAATATTTAGATTTAATAATTAACAAAGAATGAAAGTTCAGGAAACTGGTATGGCTGTGTATATATCTGATAACATTAATAAGCGAAACATTTTTTCAGTAGAATTCATCATATATGTTAATGCTATATGAATATAAAACTCTGACAGCACCTCTTTGTAAGTACTGCCCAAGGATTTTTTTGTATATTAGCTAATGAGTGATATAAACAAAAGCTTTAAATTCAACAAAATAGAGCTATGAAGTCAATATTATGGGTAAATAAATATACTAGTATATGAAGTATGTTGGTATGTCTCTGTTTTATGACTATATATCAAAGATTAATTTATAATACTTAGTGTCTATTTATAAGCTTATACATAAAATGTTACCCAATTACATGGAGTAGAATTATTTTTGTTAATGATATATGTATGTATGCGTCATATGAGAACATCACATAACATATTATATTCCAACTGCGAAAAAATCATTAACTCAAATATCATTATTCTATAGGGATATTACTATATACAATACATTACCACTATATATAAGAAATACTCAACCATTAAGTGAATTCAAAGAAAAATTTAAGTGTGTTTGTTAAAAAAAATTATAGTTAATTGGTATATTGTATCAGTATTAGGTTTATGTCCAAACTTGTTATAATTTATGTAATAAGATATATTTTTGTTAAATGTTTATCATTGATGCTAATAAAAAGTTACTTTACTTTACTTTTAATGAAAACTTCATTATTTTTGAAACAGGAAACTTTATTATTCAAATGAATTGGGATAATAAGGATTTTAATTTCAAACTCATACTCAAAAAAGCTATATTGTCAAAAGTAAAACTTATTGACAAAGCTGGAAGAAAAATTATTACCAAAAAAATTTTAAAATATATGATGCAATAAAAATATTTACATATATTTACCTAGTTGACAAACAAAAAAATTAAATACAAAAAAAATAAAACTACAACCTGATAGTGAAAATACATTAAATAATAGAGAAGAACTATAACAACAACAACAAAGAACAAAAATATAAAATGTATAAATAAAATAACAAGTGTAGAATAAAATTAAAATACTACAAACTTAAAAGCAAATAAAGAGTACATATAAGTATTTAGACAAACAAGAACATACTTATACCACTAAAGACCTACCTATTTCAAGTGAAGAGGCACCAATACAAGAGATGCAACTGAAAATACTAAAATCTGTCATTGAAAAATTCAGATACCTCATAGTATGCTTTCTTCTGAATATTCTTTCTGACTCAGTGACCTTTATATTTAATGGAAGATGATTAAGCAGTTTTTTGCTGCTAAAGGTAATGAAAATCATTACCAAAGTAGTCGATGGTATAGGGAGCGCAACATTATGTGTTTGTCGAGTACTGTAATTTCTTTCTTCAAATATAGTATGTTTGTAATTTTTATGTGTAAGGCATACTAACTCCAGAATGAATGGGGATGACAAGGTGAGAATTTTATTTAAAATAAAAAATGGTTTACATGAAACCCTTAACCCTAACCTATATATACACCTGATGGCTCTCTTTTGTAAAAAACACTATTAAAAAAGTAGTGTACCTATTTCTCACAATACATGAATTTAATTCTCTAGCTAAAATACAAAAGGCAAACCAATTAGAGGCTAACTTAGAATTTAATTGGCTTATGTGGGTTTCAAATTTGAGTTTACTATCTAAGTAAATACCGAGGAATGTGTTCTCCGACAAGTTACTAACCACAATGGCCTCTAAATATACATCATTTATGTTGCACCTAAAGTTCATAATGCTAGTCTTCGATATATTGAGTGTTAATTGATTCGCGTCACATCATTGTTTCACTAAAATTATGTTATTTAGAGTATCATTAAGACTAGCAGAGTCAGTATCATGACATAAAATGGTTACGTCATCTTAATATTAATTTTGTCAAGTCATTTACATAAATCCATTATTCCATTACCATAACTCATTTCCCCTCGTTCAGATGGCATTCCATTAAACAAGACACCTTGAACTCTACCCGAGAGATATGATTCGAACCTCTTAAGTGCTGTCCCTCTGAAACAGTACGATTGGAGCTCCAGCAGCAGTATCTTGTGATTGACGCAGTCAAATGCTTTTGACAGATCACAGAACACTGCTGTAGCCATCCCACCATCATTAAATCCCAGAAACAATGTCTCCAAAGAGGCAAAAGCTGCGTCAGATGTTCCCTTTGATGATTGGAATCCAAACTGTTCTGAACTAAGAATGCTGTGTCTGGCAAGGTATGAAATTACTCTTTTCTTAACAATTTTTTTGATAATCTTAGACAGAGTAGGGAGCAATGCTACTGGTCTGTAATTTGATGGGCTCTTCGTATCACCGCCCTTAAAAAATGGCAAAATTGTAGCAATCTTTAAGCAGGAAGGAAAAGTTCCAGAGCAAAATCATTCATTAATAACTTCCACCAATACTTGCAAAATAGACTCAAGTAACCTCAGAAATAATCTAATTGAAATTTTATCCCATCCTGCTGCTTTATTCCAATTTCTGCAAAAATATTCTTCAACTCGTAAATGTCTGTTGGAGCAAGAAAAAAAGAATTTGTTACACTAGTATTTTCAAAAAAAATTTTATGATCTAAAGTTTCATTAATTTTTGCTGGACAAATTGTATGCAATAGAGCAGTAAAATGTATTTAATTCCTTGCTTGATAATTTTGTATTTATGACTTTTGGCACATTGCTTTTTTCTCTTAGTTCCTTCACAATCTTCCAAGATTTTTGCTGCACATTACTGGAATTTCCATTTTTTCAATCACCATACATAGACCAAATGAGCTTAGTAAACATTGTCACATTTGTGTATTAATATTAAATGTGTCTAAAAAATCCCCACACAATATAATCAAAGTACCACAATTTAACTGTGATAACAGAAGCTCTAACCTAAAGAACAATTCATTAACACTACCAATCCGAGAACGATATAAGCCAAGAGAATATAGATTAAATTTGGAGCAGTAACTTATTGAAAGCTCAAAAACTTTATCCTCTTTTAAGAAGTCAAATTTACTAATTTTATAAAGTTATAGTAATTCAAAAATATTTCCTTAGCAAAAACTGCTCCTCTATGTAAATAAGCTGAACGACAGTAGTTACTGATGATAGAGTAATTCAGCAAAAAGAATGGTTCTTCTGACTTTAACCAGTGCTCACACCAAACTATTATACTAGGATTGCTGAAAGTTTCCAAAAAAAGAGAGCTCGTCAATCTTATTTCTTACACTCTGAACATTTAACAATATTATGGAAAATTCTTCAAAAAAGGACTTCTCTCTAGAAAATCACAATTACTATTCTACCTATTATTTGCAGGACTGTCATTAGCTATAATAGTGCTATCAAAGATATCAGTAACACACACATAAATCACATTAGACTCACAATCATCCTGGCGAGTGACGGTACTCACTGCCTCAACAGGTTGTAAATTTAAAATCTATCTATGACTATTATTCCTAATAACATTACCATTAACCAAGAGATTGAATAATATGCCTATATCTACATCCCACCTTAACGTTATCAATCACCCTAACAAAAACATTATTCCTGTGTGCTCCCCTAATAAAAAAGTAATTTTGAACAGAAAAAAATCAAATTAAAAAAGAAGCTAGTGATTCTGAAATCAAACTTTCTAAAGAACAACTTGATGTACTATATGTAATAAGTTTAGGTGATATTAGGTTTATATAATTAAGAAAGAGAGCAGTATTAAAATTTGCTGGTACATTTAGGCAAAAAGATTATAAGAATAAACTCAGCATAGCGAACAATAAATCTGTGTTTGGTGTATTATCAAAGAAATACAAGGAGCCAGTGAAATACCCAGTGAAAAAACTCAAATAGTAAATGACATTAATGAAGTAATGATATCTTAGAAAATAATAAATTGATGTATATGAAGCCAATAATGCAGAATGTAGTGGTAATAAATGCCATAAAAAACAAAATGAGCAGTGGTGCGGTTGGTACCAACGAACATCATCAAAACTATTGGCCATGTTATTGTTGAACTTTTCACCTATGTTTTTAATATTTCATTAACAAGTAGAGTGTTTCCGGACAAACTTAAGATTGTATTGGTGAAAACCCTTGCCAATTGAAAATTACAAGTATATAATGCTTCTGTCGGGCTTTTCCAAAATGTTTGAAAAGTGTATGTGTGTTAGGATAATGAATGTTTATTAAATTATTATTAATGTAGGTATTGACCAAATGATAGTGCATTTATTTAATTTAATATTACATTTTGTCTTGGTCTGTGATATATTGTGTGTAGTTTTTATTGATTTGAATTTTTTTTGTGGGAAAAAGTTATATCAAAATAAAATGCATAGTCATTACTTAATGTTATGTATAGCAAGTTTTTGCCTAAATGTATCAAGTAGTTAGAATTGATTTGTCAGTTAAGGTACAAAATCTATAGAAATTTTCTCTACTGTAGAAATAAATTTATATTTGGAGAAATTTGCTATTTACAAAATATTTGGAAGATTTGGATTCTTTTAGAATAAAATTTTGCAAATTGACTTTTACTTCTCTTAATTTCTTTTGAAGACATAGTTTAAGACAAATTAAGTTTCGTTATTGCTGTTTTATTTAATCAATTTACTATTTACTTTGTTGAAGCTTATCAAATATATATCTTTCATCTGTTACATTGTTGATTATGTGAAGATGCCAAACCCTAAATAAATTACAATTATTTTTTTATTGCAGAATGTCATAATGAAAATGAAATTAGACCTAGAGATCCAATTCGTTGTCGTGAATGTGGATATCGTATCATGTATAAAAAAAGAACAAAGAGATGTATCCTTTTATTTCAATAGTATATTACAGGTCAAAACCAAATAGTACATTAAGTAAGGTAAATTGGTAAAAGTAAGGTAATCAAACTAAAACTAAGTACAATAATTAAGGTCAAGTAACTCGGGTTTCATGACTAAGCAAATCGGCGTATCAGTAACAACAAACACACAATAAACTTAAAAAAATTGTGTGTACGTATATATATATATATATATATATATATATATATATATATATATATATATAAAATGTTTAAAACAGCTATAAATAATTTCAGTTTTTTTTTAAATGCTAATAAGCTGCAATTATATTCGAAACCATAGGGAATGTATGTATTGTACAGGGTGTCCCATTTTGGGTACTTCGCGACATTCTGATACTTTTTCGTAAATCTAAAGATACCATTAACAAAATTTTCATAGCCCTTTTAGTATTTATGACACATGGCTAAATTGAAAATGTTGCATTTTCAGGCACCCCTCATATCTCAAATATCAGATAACTTATCGAAAATATGAAAACTGTTTCTTATATAACTTTTCCCGTAGAAGTCAATTCCGCCTTCGGAATTAGTATACAGGGTCAGGTCAAAAAGTTATCAGAATCTACTTTATTTTTTAAATGGAACACCCTGTATATTTATAGACTATAAAATTTGTCTTTTTTTACCCTTTCAAAAATATATAATAGTATGCACATTTTCTCAGAAACACGCAAATAAATGATAATTTTTTGAAATTAAATGCATAATTTATTAGTAGGCCATGAGTAACATTAATAAAAAATTAAATGTTTCATATTGCTAACGAAGAATTGGATACCTTGCATATAGGCATCTTCTTATATAAAAATACTTATAGAGTTTTTTAATAACAGTACGTTAGTTATTATATAAGAAATTTCCTTAAGAGCCTAGAGTGACTTGGGGCACCATCTTGCTGTAGGTAAACAGCATTATATTGGGCTAATGGAATATTTTCGAGCAGTTCTGGAATAACTTCCTCGAGGCTTTCTAGGTATCTAGGTGCTGTAAGACCTCCTTTAAAAATCCTATATACTATATGTCTGCCCAAAATAAAACGTGACACCCCAATTCCAAAGCATCCTTGTTGTGCCCTTTCAAACATTAAATGCTGATTTTTTCACTATGCCAGTTCCTGGTATTGTGACGATTAAAAATTCTAAAAGCATTCGTCTGACCAGATAAGAAGTCTGCCAAATAAATCGTTAGCATCGATCTGTTGCAAATACCACTGCCAAAACAGTGCCCGGCACTCGGCATAGCCAGGATGCAAATGTTGTACTATATTAAATTTGTATGGATGATACTTATATTTCTTCAAGATCCTCTGACCATCAGTTTTTGGCATACCAATTCCCTTCTCAATTTTTCTACATGAGGACGAAGAGGTTGATTCTATATATCCCAAAACATCTATCTCTTTTCTTACCCTGTTATCTTTGCTGTATGTTTTAGGACGCGGGTGAATAAATGATCCATGCTCAACTAAATTTGCTTTTAAACGAGCAAATATCTCAAAATACGGTTGCCTTCTTTCTGGATATCTAACAAGCAGAAACTTATAATGATAATACAAATTTTCATAGCTATAATAGCTTACTTACCTTTGAAAATATAATTCGAAGGCTTCTTCAGAATTTTCATTACTCTGTATAAAACATACCAACATATTGATAAATATCAATTAAATAAAAATACCAAAAGGACGTTTATAAACTGCTTTATAAACCAAAAGTCTATTCAAAAACGGATGAAACCCCCCTAAAGTACCCAAAATGAGACACCCTGTACAGAGTCAAATCGATTTATAACTGTATTCATGCCAACACCTGTTCTATAGTTTGGTAAAAAAGTTTCTGCTTGCCTGGTACATCTTGATTGAATTCTAAAATTCAACAAATGCAGTATATTTGCACATTCAACCTGGTTAGTGAGAACAATGTTTGATGCGACAGATTTCAAGGGTATCTAAAGGCGATGCATTAATATGCTCAACATGCGATAATTGGGTTTTGTCAATTCCCAATTTGAGAAGCAGAAAATTTGCAAATTTGATTTGAACTCGTTCAATCTGGGCTACCCTAGTCCTATAGCAAGGTGACCACATACACACACATATATATTTATATGTGGATATGCTTTTTACATAGCATATACCTTATAATATTGCAGCATTTTCTCTTAAAACAAAATGGTAAACATGTTATGAAAAGAATTTGAACAGAGCTGAATTATTTAGTTTAATAAATGCTAATTTTAATTTACCCATAGGAAGGAAATTCGTTTTCAAACTAATACGTTGCATGAAAATGTAATACATACAATATGTACAGAGAAAAATACTAATTAGTTTGTAAGAACTGGCCAATATAGATAATATAGATATTTTTAATTATATAAATAATTCATAAAATTGTACTCAACGTTTTAATATTCCTTTAAAATAAAACATATACCTATATGTCTTTACCAGCAAATACTTTAATTCATAATCTGCATTTGATAAAAATTCTATACTATATAACTAGATAACTATATAACAGATTTTTGTTCACAATTGTTACAGTAGCTGTATTTTATGCAAGATAATTATTGATTTAGGTTGTAATAATTATTTCATAATTAATAAAATATGCTAGCTAATTTGTTTTTGCAAAAATGCTATTATTAATTAAAACTGGCATTTGTGGAATCTGTTAAAATCTGGAAATTGTACTATACAAAAATCCTTCCACAATGAGATTTTTCTTAACATACTTTCACAGTAGTTGTATTTGATGCAAGATGATGGAGCGGATTTACAGTAATCATGTATTCCCACAAACATTTTATATTTTGAATTTTTTTGAATACAATATATTTGGAAACATTTTAGATACCAGAAATATCTATTTGTTTATTTAACCCCCTAGCAGCAGTGAACAGAAACATTTTTTGGCAACATCGGTCCCTCAGACCCTAACATGTGTTATGCAAGTAATATATTGTCTATAGTTGTATAAATATTTTTGAAATTCAAATAGCATCAACTTAAAAGGAGAAACTTTTTATTTTAATTGCTTTACAATTTTTGTAAGCAAAAATTAAAAAACTGATAAAAATAAAACCATCTGTTGAAGGCCAACTTAAAGAAAAATGTTAGTTCCTAAAAAAGTCTATAAAAGTATAAAACAAAAAAAGGTATTTATTTACTACAGCTCTTTCTGGCAATTTTTTCTGATTTTTTGGTACATTGATATATTTCAGATCACTGATCACGAATCTGATTGTCAAATCGATTTGGCAACGTTTCGTTTCTGAGTTATCCTTCTTCAAAGTCTCAAATTTCACTTTTTAATAGATTTCTTTTCTTTATTTAGGAAATGTTCTTTTTTTAGTATACATTTGATCTAATAGGTGATATTAAACTGTGTAATTATTAGAAAATATCTCTTTTATTGCGATTTTATGACTAAAAACCACAATAATACAGTAAGAAAAATCATTTCAAAATCTTGGTTTCTACACTATGTCAACCGTAAGTTTTTCTTTCGACGTTGGTGCTTCTGAAAATTGTGTAATTTGAATTTGAAAACGTCAATTTCAAACAAATGACATGAAAATTTTGTACACTTTGGCTGATGTATGGAATTGTGTTATTTTTTCCTAAAAATATGTATTTAAAAACTGCACTTTTTTCCACTAGATCTGGAAGTTTATCTTTATGTTTGGCGTGCGATTTTATGACTAAAAACCACAATAATACAGCAAGAAAAATCATTTCAAAATCTTGGTTTCTACACTATGTCAACCGTAAGTTTTTCTTTCGACGTTGGTGCTTCTGAAAATTGTGTAATTTGAATTTGAAAACGTCAATTTCAAACAAATGACATGAAAATTTTGTACACTTTGGCTGATGTATGGAATTGTGTTATTTTTTCCTAAAAATATGTATTTAAAAATTGCACTTTTTTCCACTAGATCTGGAAGTTTATCTTTATGTTTGGGTTAATTATGCTTATCTAGCGGTTTTGCGTTTTTTTAGCTTGTTGATTAACGGATTAAAACTAGTTAATTTTCTATTTTCATTTAAATTTTTTTTTTCACTAAGAAATATTAACACGACCAAGAAGTTAAATCCACGTTCCCGAAGTGTGAGCCGCTGCTATTATCATCTCATTGCGCTACTCCCGGTTTGCGTTGGATTGGGTAATTTTTAAACCAATCAGGTTAATCCTTTGCTGCTTGCAGGAATGGAAGTTCTTGAGGCTTGAGGCAGTAGTTGAGGGGGACGAGTTTGAAAACGACAATATTGCTTTTAAATATTTTAAAAAATATTTACCCAAGCAGATGTAATACTCAGTATTATTCAGAATCAAACAACCGATAATGTCTATTCGAATAGTGGAATAATAAAACTTCTTCAAAGTTTAAAAACATTTCCCGGTGAAAAAAAACATTTTCAATTCATAAGAAGCGACGTTTTAGATTTATTGAAAATATCAGAACTTCCTGTAAAAAGACAAAGAAGTAATGAAACTTCAGCAGATTTTTTTTAAATACTATACTTATACTATAATAATTATGCAAATAGAAACGCGCTTGGCAAACTTTTAGATTTATTGGAAATATCAGAGCTTCCTCTAAAAAGACAAAGAAGTGATGAAACTGCAACAGATTTTTTTAAAAAACTATACTACGAAATTATAGACAGTAATTATGCAAATAACAACGCGCTTGACAAACTTCGAAAACTCAATTTTTTTTGAGCTGGTAAATTAGCGCCATGTTGACAATTTTAATTTGCTTTTAAATATTTTTAAGAATATTTACCCAAGCAGATATAATACTCAGTATTATTCAGAATTAACTTTTTCTGTTCTTCAAGGTGGTTCTTCAAATTTAAAATCCGACATTTCATGCCGGGACGACCATCATCAACTTTTCTTTTTAATACGGACAGTATTGCCAATTTAGCGGTTTTGCTGCTAAATGTGGCGGTTATTACTACATGATTTGCGGAGGGCGGGATACTTTTTGATCTCTATCTCTGCACTCTATATTTACAACTGTATTTTTTTACTGGAATGCAGCATTTTTCTTGTCGAGCACGCAGGTAAATGTGTAACAGTGTATGACCGTTATAGGTAAGTACCTACATTTCTTAGGGTTGCCTTGCAGACGTCCCGACTTTCGTAGATTTGTCGTTTAAGCCTAAAATGTTGTTTGTTTTCGTTCCTACAGGTAAGTTACGGTTAAGTTTCTCAATAAATTTTTTTAGAAGCATTAATTGCTTGGTCGGCGGGAAGGGACGAGAGAATCAATTGCAGCGTACAAAGTCGATTAAAAAGGCGGACTATTTATAGTTTTAGTTCTATTGCCACAACAGAAAATGCCCGTTTTATTAAATAAAACGGAGCACTTTATGTTTTATTAATCAAGGTTTTTTTGTAAATGCGAATTTCCTTAATATCCCATAATTCCTATGTCAAATGTATCTCGATAACGTTTTACCGGGTTTAAAACATTATACTACCATGTGGCGTTCAGCCTTCCTTTCCCGGGATCACGGTCTGGTTACCCGTCCACACTTGATAACTTTCTACGTGCTCAGAGTATCAGAGCATCAAATCTACCCGGTCCTCTACTTAACTTCTTAACTGCACCTAATATTAATCCTACACTCCTTATAATTTAAATGGAACAACCTGGATAATACCGGATGACAATGAAACTACTACCCAGAGCGCCATTTCAAAACGGCTAGAGATAAAAGTATGGAATTTGGTGTGTTGATAGGGTTGAATATAGTGAACATTTGTAACAAAAAAAAATTGAATATAGTTTCCGGATTCCCCAGAAATGACCTCGACTTCGTTATTTTCAATGGAACATCGTGTATATTTTATGTTTTTTGAACTCTCTTAACAATTCTAAACAACTTTTGTATAACATAACCTATGTCTAAAATGTATAGTTTTCCAAATAAAGCCACTTAAAAATGTGCCATAATTCTCACTTAATTGTATTTTATAGAAAAACGGAGTAGGCCAGGATAAAACAAACAGGATTATTTACTCTTTATTCAAGCCTTCATCTATCAAAATGTTAAGAAAGAAAATGTTCCGAGTTTAAAAAATGTTTTTCGCTAATCGATTTTTTAAGTTTTGATTAGACCCTATACCATAACGGAGTCAACTGTTTTTCGCTTTGAATAAATATTAACATCATAAAAATAGGGTACCTAATTTCCAATTTTGCAGTTGTTTATGAAAGTTAAATTAATGATAACATAAGCTAGTGTGATAACTACCTATAAACAAAGTTTTGATAAAATTAAAATAATCATATTAGCCTTGACAGAGGTTGCTATGGTTTTTAAAAACAATTGAATTTTGACAAGTAACATTTATCACTTGTGGGCTTGGCAGATTGTTGCACTTTTTGTAAATTCTCCCGCTTTATTTCGTGTCTCTATTAGTGTAGACTAAAAGTTCTTTGTAATCTCTTTAAAACGGCAAGTTTTACAAGGGCGGAACAAATAGATATGCTTCTCGTTTATAGCGAGTGCTTGCAAAATAAAAGGCAGGCTCAAACACTCTACGCAGAGCGATACCCCGACAGAAACCAACCCTGCTATGCTTATTTTCCGTGGCTAGTACAACATTTGAAAGCAGTTTCCCAAAATGAAAATGAAGGAAAGTTCATTATTAGTGAAGAAGCTAAAATAAACGTTCTGGCATGTGTGAATGCTGATCCAAGTATTTTTACTCGTCAAATTGAAAGTGAAGTTAGAGTTATCAGAGAAAGTGCCAATGTAAATTACCAATGGATAGGAAGGAATGGACCTGTAAGGTGGCCAGCACATTCGCCTGATTTGACACTTCTAGATTTTTCTTCTAGGGTTATATCAAAGAAAAAGTCTATTTAACTCAACCTGAAAATTTGGACATTTTAAGAAATCGAATTGTTAGTGCTATCAATAATATTAGTATCACTCCAAAAGAAAATGTATTACGGAAAATTGTTGAAAATGTGAGACCTGTATTGAACAAGAAGGTCGTGTTTTTGAAAATCTTAATTATGATTGAGTTTGTTCTATTTTCTTTTTAAATGAATGAAAAAAGGATTTCTTTGAACAGTAGATTATTTTGAATCCATCGGCAACTTTGCCGGTGGTATAATTAAATAAGTGCTAGTAATATTGATTTTCGCTTTAGATGAGCATTCACGACATGAAAATAGGGTTTCAAATTTTTAAGTTTGCAGCGATCTATGGAAGTTGAATTTGTCATATGCGGATAAAAGATAAAAAGTGGGATTGGGTAGTGAAGGTTTTGTTCTAGTCAGTTGACCCGTTATGGTACAAGGTCTGATCAAAACTTGAAAAATCGTCGAAAAACGTGCGAAAAACACATCTTTTTAAAACATTTTCTTGAATTTTGTTGGATGAAGACTTGAATAAAGATTAAATAACCGTGATTGTTTTTATCCTGGCCTACTCCGTTTTTCCATAAAATACAAATAAGTGGGAATTATGGCACATTTTTAAGTGACTTTATTTAGAAAATTATACATTTTAGACATAGGTTACTTTATACAAAAGTTGTTTAGAATTGTTAAGAGTTCAAAAAAACATAAAATATACAGGGTGTTCAATTTAAAACAACGATGTCGCGGTCATTTCCGGGGAAACCGGAAACGACACTCAATTGTTTTTATGTTACAAATGTTCACAATATTCCACCCTATCAACACACCAAAACACTGCCAGAGGCAATTACTCCACTATGTCATTAAGCGTTCTATGACTCTTTCTTAAACATTGTTTCTTATTGCAGGTTTTCTCAATCTTATCGATTGTTTTTAAAGATACAGGTATCAAACTTGGTATATCTATAATCAGTAAGAAGAGATCCATGTTTTCTGACAATAGTATACCGTGTGTCTCCTTGATAATAACGAAGTTGAGACTCATTAGTTAACTTTCCGATCTTTTTGTTTTTGTAAATTCTAACCATTCGGATAAAAATATTTTTTGTATTTAAAGTTTTTGGATACCTCATACAATAGTCTTTAGATGTTTAAAATATAACCAGACACCCTGTACAATATATACCATTACTGGACAGACTAGGCAATACTGTCCTTGCATTATACCCTAATTTACTAGGTCAAACTCAACGTCAAATAATTTCAATTCTATCATTATACTGGGTGACGCAGGAGGCTAAAAAGCAGCAATATCTTTTAGTTTTAAATATATCAACTGGGCGGTCCCGTACTGGGTCTCGCAAGCCTAGGGAGACCCAATTTGGAATAAATAAAATATTAGCTGTATTATGAAAGACCGGCTCGGGCCTCACGCACTTTTAGACCGCCACTGGCTAGCATATTCATCTTTTTTAAACTCGCACCGATTAATAAATTGAAATGTTATATAAATTGTACTAAATATTTTTTATTTAAATGGAAAATCATCGTGTCAAATTTTAAATCTGTTTTTGGGTGGGTTTTATTAAATTCGTAATTTAATAAATTTTATATGCTTAATTAAGAGAATTAACGAACTTGTATTTCTAAAATACCGTAAAGTGGGGATATTTTGCGCCATAAGGGGATACATTGCGCCACTTGCGAAAAAAGATCAAAGTGTTCTACATAGAGACGCACTGGTTTTAAACGAACCGAACGCGTTACTGTATTAAAGGTTGCATATGCAATAATTAAACAGACCGTGAAATGATGCCTTCTAGACGTTATAAGGTGCTTTAGTTGGGCAGTGAATATTTAGGTGTTAAACGTTAACATATTTTAGTTGTAAAAATCTTGTTAAATCTTGATTATCATTAGATATAAAACAGGTAAATATTTATATATTTTGTTTATGATGTATTGTTTTGCCGTTGCATATAATATTTTGCTTTTAAAACAATTTTTAAACATAAAAATAAATAAATTCGTTTAAAGTGTCAAAATATTACCAACTCGGGGATACTTTGCTCCGCCTGATTACTGGAGCAAAGTATCCCTTACATGTTTAGGAAGTTGTGTTGCCTATTTATCCAATTAGTGGCGCAAAGTATATTGTTTATTTATTTTTTCTTTTTTCAGAAATGCCTAGACAACACAAAAGAAAACTTGGCGCGAGAAAATACGCCGATTACACTGAAGAATCACTTCAAGCATGTTTGGCTGAAATAAGATCTGGAACCATTTCACACAGAAAAGCAGAAGATAAATACAAAATTCCTAGAACAATTTTTAATAAACTAAAAGGAAAACACTCAAAAAAATTCGGCAAACAACCAGTATTTAATATCGAGGAAGAAAATCATTTTGAGACGTGTATAATCTCCATGGGGGAATTTGGTTTTCCCGTAAACGTTAGAGAATTACGACACATCATGAAAAACTATCTCGACCAAGCCGGAAAGCAAGTCAAAATTTTCCACAATAATTTACCCGGGCGAGAGTGGATAAAATCATTTCTTAAACGGCATCGTGGACTTTCTGAAAGGTTTGCAGAGAATGTAAAAAGAAACAGGGCTGCAGTAGACGAAACTACCCTAAGGAGTTTTATTGAAAATTTAATTGAAGAAACAAAGGATGTTCCAGCCAAAAACATTTGGAATTTTGATGAAACTAACCTTGTGGACGACCCCGGCAAAAAGAGAGTTTTAGTCAAAAAGGGCTGCAAATACCCAGAAACTATTAGAAATGCATCAAAAACTTCTGTTTCGGTTATGTTTTCTGGAAATGCCGATGGCGAGCTCCTTCCGCCCTATGTGGTTTATCGTGCTCAACATATGTGGTCGACATGGACGGAAAATGGGCCGAAGGGTTGCAGGTATAATGCCAGCCCCACTGGTTGGTTTGATGCTGCAATTTTCAACGACTGGCTCAAAAACCAAATGATGCCACGTCTGAAAAAATTAGAAGGGAAAAAGGTCTTGATTTGTGATAACCTTTCCTCCCATATAACTGTAGACACACTTAAACTTTGCGGTGATAACCAGGTAAGCCTAATATGTCTACCACCTAACAGCACGCATTTGACACAGCCGCTGGATGTGGCAATGTTCAGGCCTTTAAAAATAGCATGGAGGCAAGTCCTCACTGAATGGAAAGACACTCCAGAAGGAATGCGCAGCACTAATATACAAAAACAACACTTTCCACCGTTATTAAATAAGATGCTGGAAATTCTTGAACCAAATATTGCAGAGAACTTAAAATCTGGTTTCCGTAAGTGTGGGATATATCCAGCAAATGTTCAGGAACTGTTAAACCGTATTCCCAGAAACACTTCCGATCCAAGTGAAATTCATTCTGCGTTTTTACAAAGCCTTGAGGCGAGAAGATCTGATTCAACAAGAACTGTCCAGACACGTAGAAAAAAACTGAACATTCCTGCAAGAAGAAGTGTTTGCATTGAACCGGAGAATAGTGGCGAAGACATAAATTTGTCCGATGAACTCACGAAATCTCTAAAAGCTAAAAAGAAAACCGATTTAGATATTTTTAGTGACAATTCCTCAGATGATAGTATTAACTTTGATGAGATAGTCAATGAACACGAAAAAGAACAGCAATTTATTGATTATGTGGACAACAACAAATTAGAAAAAACAGAATTCCAGTTTATGGATATTGTAAGAGAAGTTGGGCAATTTGTTGCATTTATTTACGAAGGGGAAATATTTCCTGGGCAAATTGTAATTTCAATGATCAACAAGTGGTCATCAAAGCAATGCAGAAATCTTTAAAAGCATGGAAATGGCCCCAGAAACTAGACCAAATGAGTTACTCGTGGGACGACGTGCTAGGATCCATTAAGCCGCCTGTACAGATTTCTAAGAGAGGTTTTTATAAAGTTCCAGAGTTACAACAATGGTGGTCTTAGCTGATTATTTAAACTCATTCGATATTTTCATAAAGTTTTTAAGAACAAACACTTTTATTTAAACTCATTTGATATTTTTAAATAGTTTTTAAGAATAAACACTGTTAATTTTTTATTGTTAATCAACAGAATAAAGTTTTATTTTATTTTTTAAAATATTTTCCTTTTTTTTCGAACTAAAATATGCAAAAAGCTTTTTCCTGGTGCTTTAATAAGTAAAGTGGAGAAATGTCTACGTATTAGAGGAGGTACATTGCTCCACAAATAAATCAAGCGTTTATTACAACCATTTTTGCAGGGCGGCGCAAAGTTGCCCCAGCCATTGACAAGCTTTGCGCCACTTTTAATTTAAAAAAAAAATACCTTGAGGGACTTTTTGTTAGAAAAATATTACAAAAACATGCTTAATAAACCTTCCTTTACCATCTGTAGAAATCTTACATTTGTATCTATTTAAAACATATTTTTTATTTGGGGTTAAACTTAACTTACGTTAAAAGTGGAGCAAAGTAACCTCATTTTACGGTATCTGAAAATACAATTGTATGTTGGAAGCATTTAAAAACGTAACACGTCAAATTGTTTCCATCAAAAAAACACTAACTTAAGAATTAAAAGTGTGTATACCCAAAAGTCCGTAATAAGAAAATTTTACGTGATGTTACTCTAAAAATAATTTTTGATCATTTCCTGTCATTTTTAAATCCTTCATCTAAATTGCCCAAAATCAGTCTGTTTAACTCGTTAGCTATAGACATACCGAGATATTCTTTGATAAAAATTGGTTTTTACTTTTTGAGAAAAACTCGAGACATTTAAGTCAATAGTTAAAAAGAAATAATATTGTTGCCGTATTTGTTCTCTTCTTGCAGATGCAGAAGTACTATTACTTACATTAAAGGTTTTTACAATATTCCGTTTTCACGTAATTTTTCACCCCATGATCAAACGATATTTTTTATTTTATTGTATTCCTAAATACATCTCTGACTAGTGCCCGACCCCCCTTTGCCGGCCGCGGCGTTCGGAACTTCCGCAACAATTCTGCCATATCCGTAGGTACCAGTGATCGCGCTACGGGAAAAAATGTGGCAGAAATAGATCAAAGGATTTGTCGAGGAGTGGACCTACTAGTTTATTTCTACTATGGTAATACTTCTGCAAGATGCAATACAATTTGCTCATGAAAATTAATCATTTACGAATGTAGGAACCAGGATAAGCCTATTATAAACCAACTAAAAGAAAAACGAATATGATCCAAGGATATTTACGGCATGGTGGCACAGACATTTTATAAAAAGGCTAGATAGTAAAAAAATTAAATATATATGTTGCTTTAACCTGTCACAATATAATTATACGATACACAAACAGTTTTTACTTTTTTTACTGAAAACGCAAGAACGCCGCAAATCTCTATTATTTAAAAGTATAAATTAACAAGCCGAATAAAATGAAACGTAATTGTGTAAATTTTCTTAAAGTTCTTTTCTTACATTCCTACAATTCAGAGCCGAAAAACTAAGAATTTAAGGGTGCTCTATTCGAAATATTGCGTCGACGATATTGCCATGCTTTCGTATTGGTTATTAATCTGTGGTTTCCTCAAACAAAGTGTCAACAATTTCATTTTGTTTTATATTATTCTTTTATCTATGACAATGATGATGTCATACATTATACAGTTATGATGTTAACAGTCGTATAAATATTATAAGTGAAATATTTTGCTTCAGATTTAAAGCTCCTGCATGTTTTTAAATATAGATACAAAAAATGGGCGCGGCTACAGCTTTTATGCATGTCATCTAGCCATAAATTGGAGCTGGTTATGAATGACAAACTCTCACGTGGTGCCCGTGTAAGCCAAATTTTGAATAGAAGTTTTGAAACTACATTTTTTAGAAATATTTATAATCATCAGCAAAAGTTATGGTACGAGCGAGGATCGAACCCGCACCCCTGGATAACTAGTCAATAACGTAAAATTATAAATTTGCTAATATGGAGGATACCTAATAGCGGTGTCAGATTTGAGAACACTGCGCCATAAGGTTAGAATATTTGGCAGAATCAGCAATGGTTATGATAATGGTGGGTTTGAATATATACAAGTTCTAACGGATTACTTATTAGTGGTGCGATAATTACATTCCAGAAACCGGCAATCCAGCGACTTACTTCCAGATCTGCTGAGTCGACATATTTTATCTATATATTAAATCGAAACCCTAAATTATTGTCAATATTGTTAGTACTTTAGTTAGGTGGAACATCTCTGTAAATCCGTTCTCGAAATAAACTTGTTTTTAAAAACCTGTTACCGGTCGCTGTCATTTAATTGGCGCAGTTGGTAGAGTCGTGTTTCGGTCCCGGACAAACATCGCCATTACCGATCTGTTTCTACAGTTCGAACATGAAGAACCGAAGATTCTAGTTCAAGAAATCTTCACATTGGGAAGAAGGACCTGAGGAACAAGCATCGTCCGAAGTTCTACATCCCGAGAGCCAGTGACCAATCGAGAGAACGACTAGGGTTAAGCTCCCGGAATACACACATCGATTCCGATTAGGCTAAGAAATATTGCACCCCAACCACTGGAAATGGATATCCTGGCAGTTGGATTATTGTAAGAAACTTGAATTTTTCTATTTTCCATTAATTTCATTTTTTTTCCTAGGGGATATTATTAAGGTTCTATATAGGTATCTTTAATTTTTTTTATACATAATACGCTAATAATATTTTTCTATATAAGAAAAATTTTTATTTTTTCATGTCTGTTAGCGGCTCGTTCGAAGAACTGATACAATCTTTAGCTAATTTATCTACCTCTCAATCAAATACTAACTAACAAGCTTTTACGTGCTATGGTTCTTCTTTTTTTAAATAAACTTTGTAAGGGAAAATATTTTCTTGCCAGAACTAATATTTAAAATCATTGAATGACGGGGTACTCTCTAGTTTTGTTAATATAAGTGATACTTAACTTTAAGGCGAACCTTAAGTAAAAGATTTCTGTTGCTTATCTTAACTTATCAAACACTAAAAACATAAATAGCAAAGATATTGTTTTACTTAAGTATCAGGCCGATAATATCCCCTCATTTGATGGCAATCCTAGACAATTAAATAGATTTATCACTGCTTGTGAACATTTTTTAAGTAATTTTCAAGATACATCTAATCTTAACAATCCTATAAATTTATGTCTAATTGATACAATTTTAATGAAACTAAGAGATCATGCCGCCGATCTGATTTGTTCTAATGCTGATTTAAAAACTTGGTCTGAAATAAAAAATGCACTTATAATAGCCTTTTCAGATCAAAGAAGTATAGAATGTTTAATACAAGATTGAATCTCTTTAAAAAGCCAAAAAAATGAGACTGCAGTACAATTTTGTATGAGAGTTCAAGATGCTAGATGTTTACTATTATCTAAATTAAAAACAGCCGTCACAGGCGAAACCGAGCGAAAAATTAAAATACAGCATTAAGAAGATTTTGCACTAAAAACATTTATTAATGGGTTGCCCTATCAAATGGAATTAGTTGTTAGGTTGCGACAACCAAATAGTTTAAAACAAGCTATATCATTTATAATTGAAGAAGAAACTTTTATTTATTTTAGTCAAGGTAAAAACTCTAATTTACAACAAAACACATATAAACCTACACCTCGTATTAATCATAACTACCCAAATACGCCAAGCACTATGCAACGTCCATTACCTCCAGCACCAATCAATTTTAATCCCAATCCTATCAATTTACACCACGAACCACCCTTGCTCCTAACCCTTTCAGATTTTCGTCACCGCCAACATTCACTCCTAGGCCAACCTTCAATAATAATTTTACAAGACCGTCTTTCAATAATAATTTTGCAAGGCCAAATATCTCGAATTTTAATGTTAATAATAGACCCCAATTTCCAATAAGGCCCCCGAATTTAAATCAAAGCCGAGCAAGCTTGATTTTTCGCCGTAATCAAGTTGAACCAATGGATACCAGTTCAAGCAATACCACTTTTAAACCAAACCCAAATATACAGTACAAGAACTTTTTGCCCAACAAGTAAATCCTAATGATAGCGGAAATTCAAATTTCATTAAACCCGAAATAGATTATAATCAATATGCCGAAAGCTATAATTACCAATATGATTACGATACATTTTGTAATAGTCAAACAAATAATTATTATGAAAATTATGGTGCTGACAATCTATATCCAATGTCGTCCAACGGAGACGTCACACATAATTACGGTTATGTCGACATTGCAGATTCAAATAATGAACAACAAAATTTTCAGGAACTGCAACTCGACAATCAGGCGACATAATTTATTTAAATAACATTAAATCAGATTTGCCCTACATTTTTATTCCTGAACTAAACGCTTATTTTCTTATAGATACAGGTAGTTCACATAGTCTAATAAATCCGACACTCGCTTATACTTACTTTAGGAATTGTATTACTAATGAGGTATTTAATATACAAACAGCTCATGCAATGTCATACCATAACGAGGTTGCCAATATTCCTATTTTTAGTATTTTTAATTTAAAAGGAAATCATAAATTCTATTTGTTTAATTTTTCAAAAAAAATTGATGGCCTTATAGGCAGCGATTTATTAAAACAATTAAATGCTAAAATAGATTTAAAAAACTGTAAACTTTCAATACAAAAAGCAGAAATACCCATTATTTATCAAACAGAAAACAAAAATTATTCTCAAATCAGCAAGCAATATTTTCAGAATTACTCTTTTTTAATCATTCTTCCTAGGGCACAAGAAATTGTAAAAATTCCTGTCACCACAGGAAGTGGTTTAGGAATATTAGATTATAAAAATTTTGGAAAAACGTAGAAATGCCAAAAGATCTTGTAAACACAATTAAGTTCTATACGATAACAACAATTACAAATGCTAATGAAAATCCAGTCAAAATTGAGATAAATGAACCGTTTGAAATAGAAGTTTTGAACGCCCTTGATCTTAATTTTTATGAAAAAATGGAAACAAATGAAATCTCGCCATTAAATTACGATAACTTACTAAAAAATAATTTAAAAAATATACACTTAGAACACTGTAATAAAAAGGAAAAAGATCGTATTAAAAATCTTTGTTTCGAGTTTCGAGACATATGTATAATAGACATATTTTATAAAATTCCATTAACTTTTACAAACAAAGTCCAACACAAAATTAACTTAACTAGTGACACCCCTATTTTTACAAAAACATATCGCTACCCTGAAGTACACAAAAAAGAGGTAAAAGAACAAATTTCGAAGATGTTAGATCAAGGAAAATTCGGTTTCCCCTTGGCCAAGCCCCATCTGGATTGTCCCTAAAAAGAAGTATGCTTCCGGAAAACAAAAATGGAGACTTGTAATTGATTATAGAAAAATTAATGAACGGTCCATTGGTGATCGTTATAGCCTCCCAAATATCACTAATATTGTCGATAAATTAGGTCGCAGTCAATATTTCACTACTTTAGACTTGGCAAATAGGTTTCATCAGATCGAAATGGATCCTAACGATGTTCAAAAGACTGCCTTTTCAACTGAGTTCGGTCATTATGAATTTCGCAGGATGCCTTGTGGTTTAAAAAACGCCCCATCTACGTTTCAAAGGCTTATGGACAATATTCTTCGTGGATTGCAGAACGAAGTCTGCGTAGTTTACCTCGACGATGTAATAATCTTTAGCACATCTTTGGAAGAACACATAACTCGTCTTCGTCAAGTCTTCTCACGTCTTCGTGAGTCTAACCTCAAAGTTCAATTAGATAAATGCGAGTTTCTTAGGAAAGAAGTTCAATACCTTGGGCATGTTGTTACATCGGAAGGTGTCAAACCCAACCCGGATAAAATCTCAGCAATACAAAATTTCCCAATTCCAAAAAATGTCAATGAAATAAAATCATTTTTAGGACTTCTAGGTTTTCGACAAACCATTCGTTTTGACCACGGATGCAAGCAATTATTCCATAGCGGCTGTTTTGCCCCAGGGAAATGTTCCCCACGATAAACCAGTCGCTTATGCAAGTAGGACTCTAAATGACGCCGAAATAAAATATTCTACAATTAAAAAAGAGTTATTGGCCATCGTATGGGCTTGCAAATATTTTCGTCCCTACTTGTTTGGAAAAAGGTTTAAAATCACAGGCCACTCGTTTGGCTCTTTAGTCTTAAAGAACCTAATAGTAAACTAGTCAGGTGGTGACTTAAATTAGAGGAGTTCGATTATAAAATAATCTATAACAAAGGCCAACAAAACACTAACGGAGACGCCTTATCCCGGATACAGATAAATACAATCGAAAATGAGAGTGCCATCAATAACCCGGGCGAAATTAATAACGATATTCTTAAATTTTTGCGTGACTTCGCAGAAAACCCCATTCAGAGAGAAGATCCAAGCCGTCTACTAGCACACAAAACCTTGAAATTCCCAATTCGAACAATTCTTAAAACCTCCGACACAAAAATCCCTGAAGATAGTCTGGCAACACCGCATTCTTGTAACGACCCAGACGTTCTAAACGACGGCATAACAATTCTAGACGATATAAAAAATAAACCAAACCAATTTATAATATCGAAAAATCCATTCAACAAGCTTGAGGTAGGTAACTCTAGAAAAATTTGAACATAATAAAAGTAAAAATACCCAAGTCAAATGAATCCCTAATTAAAACATAATACTTTAGGTGTTGTTCTAGTTTTTCGTCGGTCTATCGGTATGCCTTTTTGCAGCATGGTTAAAAAACAACTTAGTCATTTGACATTACATTTTGTACAAAAATTATGAGTCATATGAGATGAGGATAAAAAGTAAAAAAGGTCACAAAGGTTAACAATTTGGTCAAAATCCAAACTGGTTAAGCTTTGGTATGAATATAATATGGGGAAAAAATCTACTTATTCACTCATTTTGTATGACAAACAAATGGTTCAAAAATCCAATAACTTACAGCAAACTCACATAAACGTCCTTGTTTTCGTCGAGCCCTTCGACACCGCTTCGTTCTGATAAACGTAACCATTGGAAAGAAATCCTACATAATTGACTTCAAATTTTGTACGATAAGTGTAATATATAATTTCACTGCTAAAATTTTCGTACGAATACAATGTGTAGGAACAAAATGACGAAATAAAAGGAGGGAGTCATTTAAATTTCAAAGTTGATTTAGATTCACCCAATTTCCTAATATTTTTGAGGTGGTATCGAATAATTAATAGAAAATTCGTTGCTTATCAAAATGCTATTGTACTGTTTTGTTTCAAATACTTAGAAAACGGCGATTTCGTCAGAGTTACAAAGATTCACGGGCTTGAAATTCTTCATTATATTTTACCATCGCGATTGCAATAGAATAAAGTTCGGTTTGTAAAAAAAAAGAATTGGCTATGTAAATAAGAGAAAGCATTATTTGACATTCATTAAATCTATGTTTTAATATAGACTTGGAATTGGAACTTGGTTGGCGCGCCACCGCGCACTTTTTTTTTACAGAAAACCTGACCTAACCTAATCCTCATTTTAATTAAAAATTTGTTTTGATACAACATACCCTATCACCGGGCCTGGAAGCTTATGCTGAACTTTCAATAAAACTTGTTTATACGGAAATAAACGGCGAACCAATAGGAAGCACATTGAACAATCTGTTTTATGTTGATTGGCTGATGTGAACAAGAATTTTTTAAGAAGTGATGATACATTTTTAACCTCTGACTCTAATGTCTAATGTATTTTGAAAATCCATATATCTTATATTTATACATACTAAAGTTTAATTTAAATGTTTCCTCGTCCCCAGTGGCTTTTTATAAAATGTGTAGATAATGGCTGAAAATGCTGCGAACTTTACTGCAACATTCCAAAGTAGACCTTCGATTTTTGAAATTTTAGCTCAAGGGTCACTAAATGATACCCTATATCCTGCTATTCAAAAACTAGCTGTATTTTTGTCATCAAATTTTCCTAGAAAGTTTGGCTTTCTGAATCTTTATTATGATGAAGCTTTTTTAGTTCTCAATGGATTATTGCAATCATATTATCTGAAATATTATGGTAAAGTTGCACAGATTGTAATGTTACTATTTTATTAAAAATGTTATTTTTAGATGGATCGTTTTCTGAGAATTTCTATGGCTTGAAAAGAATCCTGTCTAGTGGTAAAACCTTGACAAGACATGAGAAAGAACTCTCCATAATATTCTTAGTCGCAATCCCCTATTTTAGGAAAAAAATTGAGGAGAAATTAGAAATATATAGAATAGAAAATGCAGAAGGATGTTTAAGAAAGGTAACCGTAATAATTTAGGAGCATTTATTGAAAATTGGTAAAATTATTTTCACTATTTCGCATGTAACAGCCTGTCAAAGAGAATATGTTATTGGGCTTGGAGGGGAAACAAAGTTTTTACATTTTATTACATTTGTGAATTAACAAGTTTTAAGTCGTCAGTAAATTAGTTTGTAAAAAAATAGGTTCTCCTAATACAACTATTTTTCATTGATGGGATGGAGAAAAAAGTTTGATTATGAGAAAAATGCCTATAAGATTGTTGGTTGTTGGTTGGGGATTCAGAAGATTTTTAAATGAACCTAGCTTCTACTGTGTTCCTGATGCCATGTGTTAGGGTTGTGCTGTAGACTATAAAATTTATTCGACTCTGATTCTCTACTCATTTTAGGAAGGTTAGGAACAGAAAAAAACGGGATATTTGTATTCAGTCGATTTACAAAATGATTTTAAAAAATCTTGGAATGCCTTAAGAAGTCTAAGTATTTGTAAATCCAAAGAAACTAGTCTACCTCCATCACTTTTGAATGCTGAAGATTTAAATAATTATTTTTCTGTTTTGTGTGATAATAGAATAAAATATTATAATGAAAATAATTACTCTCAAAATAACATTTTTTCATTTTCACTTACAACAGTCCAGGAGGTTAGTGATATTTTAAATAATATAAATACAAATGCTCAGGGCATTGATGAAATTTCACTAAATATGGTTAATTATTGCAAGCTTTTTATTGACAAATATATTGTTTATATTATCAACATATGCATGGAAAATAGATATTTCTCAGATGCATGGAAAATCGCCTTATATAAACCATTACCAAAAAATAGTAATCCAAAAGAATTTTCTGATCTCTTTGGATAATCAGCATAATACCATTATTATCTAAGATTTTTGAAAAAGTTTCATTTAATCAAATAAAGAAATATTTTAACGATAATCATTTAATTCCTGATATGCAATGTTTTTAAAGGGGACATAGTACGGCATCTGCTTTAGCTACCGTCACAAGCGATATCGTCGAGACTTATGACTCTGCATTAGTCAGTGTGCTGCTATTGCTTGATTATTCTAAGGCATTCAATACTATTAACCATAAATTATTATGTGCCAAATTAAAATATTTTGTTTTTGATGGTTTTGCAGTTCAAATCATTAAATCTTATTTAACAAATAGAAAGCAACAAATATCCCTCAATAATACATTATTAAATTGTGTAGATATATTATCTGGGGTCCCACAAGGGTCAATTTTAGGGCCTTTGTTTTTTATTATCTATACTTCAGATCTATTGAAATCTTTAAATTATTGTAAAATTGTAGCATATGCTGATGACACACAAATTTATTTTCATTTTCCTAAATATTTATATGAACAAACAAACCATAAAATTAATAGTGACCTTGAAACCCTTAATTGTCTTTCTTTTGAACATAATTTACTTTTAAACCCCGAAAAATCCAGAGTTATGTGCTTTAGTAATAAAAATAATAAGGATTTTGTGAAGAACAACCTTTTTATTACAGTAAATAATAAGAATTTATTCTTTACAGAATATAATAAGAACTTGGGTTTAACTCTTGACACTGACTTGCGTTTCTCTGATCATCTTAAATCAGTTTTGAAAAGGGCTTACTGTAATTTAAGACCTATATATTATAACAGACATATTTTGGATAAAAAAAACAAAAAAAATGTTATATGAATCTCTGGTGTTGTCCCATTTTAATTATTATGATTTTTTATCACAATATATATATATATATATATATATATATATATATATATATATATATATATATATATATATATATATATATATATATATATATATATATATATATATATAATTGTGATTTTTTTATGCGGACCTTGCCTAACTTAATGATATCGTTATCTTTTAATGCATCAAATAAAAAAATAGGAACCTATAACTTATAAAATCAAGGAAGATAAAAGTTTGTTGATGGAGTTTAGAAGATTATTGCATTTAGGTTCTTTTACTAATAAAATTATTCTTGACCCCTGCGTTCCATTACATCTAAAAAACAGGTTCTTGCGTCATTCAAGCATTCATTCTAGAACCACAAGGTTTAATTACAATTTTGTATTAGCCTCATCTAAAACAGCTGTGTTTTCTAGAAGTTTCGTTTTTCAAGCCATTTCTCTTTATAACTCACTGCCTCAAACTTTTAAGTTGTTGAATTTAAACAAATTTAAATATAAATTAAAAAAATATTTTTTGGACAAGCAATAAAAAACTACTTTTTAGTCTGGCCTCTGGGTATCACATTGTTTTTTGTTTATCACAAAATAGCCATGTTTTTTCTCTTTCTTTTTGTTACTACTAGTTTTAAAACTTCATGCAATTTGTAACCTGCTAAATGAAAGAAAATTTAATATTGTTCCGGATTGGCCAGTATACACAAACACGTAGTTTCTGAATGCACTCCTTTTATTCAAAACACAGGTTACAGGTATCACAGGTAAACACTGGTTATACCTAACAATTGTAACTAAGGTAACTTTAAACTTGTCAATGTCAGCTTGTTAACACTTTGAAATGTCAATTTCTACTGAATCAAAATGTGGCCTCGCGGCGAGCTTATATAGTCTTTAGAAAAGGATGGAGTGATCTAGAAAATTCTAGAATAATCTAAATACTATAGGGTGAGAAGAATTAAGCCTAATAGAACATTCTAGAATTATTTTTGACACTATCATAGGCGTTACATGGTTAAAAATTAAGGTAAGTCTACTTCAATAAAATAACAAATAAATAAATTTATCTAAATCTTAACAAACCTATAACTAGGGCTAAATTTGCAACATTATCATTTGAGAATATATCTACTCTGCAAGTAAAATAAGTTTACTGTTAATTTTGGTTTTGAGGATGCTGTGTGCTTGGGAGAGTATACGAGTGCTTTGTATATATATATATATATATATATATATATATATATATATACATATACATCAAATAAGCGCCATCAAGCCATTGTTGCAGAGCGTCTTTTGAAGAAATGAATGGCATACACTGTCAAAAGCCTTTGATAAGTCTATGTATACAGCATCCACCTGTCGTCCAGCCTCAAAAGCCTTTACCAGAAAATGTGGTAAACACCCAAGTTTATTGCTATGGAATGACGGTTGAAAAAAACATCCTGGTGTGGCACTATGTATAATCTATATGTAAAAATCGAAGAAATTGTTATTGTTTTATTGGTTATGCACTAAATTGTAGCGAATGTTCCACGACCTATGTGGGACAAACAGGTCGAAAAATTTCCACAAGGGTGAGAGAACATTTAAGCCTTGTCAACAAATTCAGAAATACGGATGTAACTGAGACTGTTTCAGCTTTTGCCAATCATTTGTTGGAGTCAGGTCATGAATTTTCCATTTCTGACGTTGATGTTTTACATGAATGTCCGAAGGGGAAAAAGCTTGACCTTCTAGAAAAAATGGAAATAACCAAAGCTATAAAAAGTCCCATTCTCACTTGCGTTAACGATGTTTTTAATTTTGAACCAACCCTAATATTTAACAATTTAATGTAATAATAATTGTAGGCAACCTTCATTTCATTCACTAATTCATAGAGTGAGAGTTTTTGATTCTTTTCTTCGACTAGTCCAGTGGTCTGTGGGTGGTTGCTTCGGCGTCTCACTCGGGTGGTCTGGGTTCGATCCCGTCTAGAGACATGAATCCTTTTTTAATATTTTATTTTGTTTATTCACGTGAGACTTAACCTCATTTTAATGTCCATCAAATATGTATAAGTAGTTGTTTATTTTGTTGTGCTTTAGTGTGTTTTATTCTATTTGTAAGTTATTGTTTTAGGATTTGTGAGTGTGATTATTTAATAAGATTCTCTCTGTTGTTTGTAGGTCTGATGATGCTCGAAAGGGCGAAACACGTGTCATGTTTGTTGTGAATTAAAATTATAATTTAATGAGACCGAGACTTGGAGTCTTTTTCTATGTTTGTTTTTAATCTATATGTGTTAACTATTTCCACAGTCAGGACAGACTCGAACAGCTTTGGAAATGGTCACAAGGAGCAGATCGCTTGCAAATTAGAGAAGTTAGAATGATCCTCAGATTTGAAAATTTCCAAATAGTTGGGCAAAAGTCAACATCAAAGAATCCCTAAAACAGCTTTGCCAAAGGGTAGGCTAAACAGTCACATCTTTTTAGTAGAATAGGCAGTACTCCATCAGGTCCAGCGCCCTTACATGGAGTAAAAGTATAGCAAATTGCATTCTGTTGGATATAAAGGTTAACTAGCATATATCTGTATGCAACTTTACATCATGTCTAGCAGCAGAGTCCCTATCTAATCCTGTTCTTTTAAACCTCTTATGGAGCAAATTTTTCTGATAAATCAACATTTGTAAACTACTAAACCATTTGGGGTATTTTTTTCTCTTTGAATCTTCTGCCTGGCAGAAATTTTTCAATATCCTGGAAACTCTGCGATTAAAAGGTGTCAGTCTATATCATTTTTGGACGTCAAAAAAAATGTCCAATCCGCCTCTGTAAAACTCAGTAAATTTCTCAAAGACTGCCTTAAAAAACGGGTATACACTAATAGAAGTCTTGTTTTTTGCAAACATCAATCACCTCTAAAGCGTGATGGAGAGAGTCAGCAGCAAGTACATAAAGGCAGACTATCAAAATCAGCAGAAAAAACTACGTCCAAAACTTGGACCTTTTTCATTATATATTACATTATTATGCTGAAGCTCTAGGAAAAACATACAGTCAATAATGGCTTCAACCGAAAACAATGCAATGTGCTGAGGTACAATAAAACCACCCAGGTTAGTCCAGACAAGTTGAAATCACCGAGAATAAAGAACCTTGAGGTGTCAAACCTGTTTCTAAGGTTCTCAGCAGTGTCACAGAATTGTTGATATGTTTCAACATCAGTGCAGGGTGGCAAGTAAACACAAGCAATGACAATGCCAACTCCACCGGCATGAAATCTTATCCATATGTCATCATATTGGGGAATGATGTTGGTTGTAGTGACAGTCGAAAAATATCCATTCAGAACAGCTACCAGCATGCCACCAGCAGTTCATAACACCTATCATGTCGGAACACAGTATGCTTCTTGGAGAAGAATTTAGAAACTGAGAAGCTCATTAAGCCATGTGTCTCAGTCTGAGCAATGATGTCATAGTTAGAAGAAAAACTGCTATGCAAAAGTTCTTCAGATCTCATTCTTAATCCTCTAGTGTCCTGATAATAAAAATGCAGCTTTTTAAAATTACCTAATGGTAAGTTTCAGTTGGAGTGCAGAAAATTTAATGTTCAGTATTCTTGCTGTTCATATGAAATCTTGTGCTACTCATTATATTACAGAGATCCTGCAGTAATTTATACTTATCATTGTAAGACAGTATCCCATTTGACCGGAGTAAATTCAGGGGCAAAAAATGTCGACTTTCAGTTTTTTGTAACAAGCGATGATAACATTGGTATTGTATTATTCTATTCAGAACAGGTCTTCCAGTATACAAAGAAGGCCAAATCAAGAACAAGTTTCTTTGCAGGCATCTAAAAGACTGCAATCACAAATTGTCAATGTGTTTTCCCTTAAATGCATTTTCAAAGCCCCAGTAATACACTCGCTCTTAGAAAAACCTTTTGACAAGGAAATACACTGCCCTTCAATGTCCTCAAAAAATGACCTTATGAATTTCTGCTGAACCCCATAACATTCCAGTCACCAATGAGGAAAATCTTCTTTATTTCAAATCATATATATTTCCACAAATAGACATGATTACATGTATTGGAATTGTCAATTTAAAACTAAAGAAAAATAGCAGACAGTCAAATACAATAAACAGACAGTTACACACAGTTAAAATTGAAGTTAAAGAATTCAGACAGTGTATAAAACAAGTTTTTAGCTAATATGGTTTTGAGCTTTTTTGTGTGTTAAAATTCTTAATATTAGTAATATGTACCGGTAAAGAGTTAAATATTTTTAAAGAACAGACCTCAGGCCCCTACTGCACCTGTGTCAGATGACAACCAGGGATATAAAGTCTATCAGCACCCCTCGTAACATAAGAGTTCAGGTCTCTCCATCTTAAATACTCACTGGTATGCTTAAAAATGTAGCAGGCACATTGCAGGATTTATAAATTAATAACTTTGGGTATCATCTGAGACTTGAAAGTCTCACGACAGGATTCCCTAAAGGGCAGTCTAAACATACACCTGATGATTCTCTTTTGGCTAACCAGTACCTTCGAAATGCTGCTGCAGTTTCCCCGTGCAAGTAGTCCATAATAAAAGGTTTTAAGGGTATTTAGGTCAACAAAGTCTCTCAACTGCAGAATAGGAAAGTTCTTGGAATCTGCTACAGACTTTCTATGTGTGAAAGTTCCAAGATACATGCTTGTCAATCGTAATTCCCAAGAAGTTCACCTCCTGCTGTTTAATACTTGTACCCTTGTCTCTTATTAGTAGAGATCTACCCTGAGTGACCCTAAGAGGCGTAAAGAGAATAAAATTAATTTTTGTACTATTAAAACACAATCCATTTTTGTCGCACCATACAGAAATATCATTCACAAACTGATTAGCCTTAAGGTGAAGCAAATCATGATCATTTGCTCCAATAATGGTGGAAGTGTCATTAGCGAACAGAGTAATGTGGCTGTCATTAACAAAGGGTGGTAAATTGTTAACAAACAACAGGAACAGGATAAGTCCCAAAACACTGCCTTATGGTACGCCAGTTAAGACATTCACATAATCAGAGACCACCATACCATCACCCAGGTTAAGCTTTACAGTTTGGGATCTCCCCAACAGATAGGACTCCAACTAGTCAAACGCCCGACCCATTATACCATAGTGCTGAAGTTTGCCAAGTAATATCTAATGATTGACAGTATCAAATGCTCTGCTAATATCATAAAAAATACCACAGTTTTTAGCCTATTATTGAAGTTATTAAGAATATTTATATATACTGATAATATCACATTGACAGTTGAACGCTCTGTTATAAACCCAAATTGTCTAGAAGATAAAACTTTAAAGTTAGTTAAAAAGTTCACCAGCCTCTTCCAAAATGATTTCCCGAAAATCTTGGAAAATACTTACAAGAGAGCAATTGGTCTGTAGTTGTATCACCCTTCTTATGCACAGGAATCAGAATTACTTTTTTTAGTTCATCAGAAAAGTAGCCATGCTCAGACGAGAGGTTACTAAGATAGGTAAGAGGTGATAAGATTAGAGAAGCAGATTTAAATAAAAGGACTTTAGACTCCCATAAAGGATTGAGGAATAAAGAGTGGGAAATAACATCACAAGGTAAACTAACATCCATCTGAAGCTTACTGCCATCAATCAGTTGGTCAACAGAATCGGTAAAGAAGCTATTAAAGATATTAGCATTCACATTTCTGCCAAGCACCTTCATGCCATTCACAGCCACTTTTTTAGGAGCTGAGTTTGATTTAGGTTTAGAATTAGTATAGGAATTTATAATATCTCAAGCACACTTAGTTATGTTAGTACATGATTATAATTTTTGGGAGTTGAAGTCTTTTTTGCGAGTGTTATATTTTTTTTGAGAGTTCTTGATCTATTTTTGTAAGCTTGTAAAAAGTTAGAGTCACTGCTGGCCTTGCAACGTGCGTATAAGCCTCTTAACTCCCTACCCTCACTAATAAGTGATGTGGTTATCCACTGCTCCTTCCTTTTGGGATCTTAGACTTGCTTTGATAAGGAAATTACATTTCAAAAAGGCTATAAAAGGTGGAGAAAAAGTAAGAAAATTTGTTTTTTACATCCAGACTTTCCATATCTGATAAACTGTTCTCCTTGGAAAGGCAATAATTAATGTTCTCTTCAGAAAAGGATCTTTTTAAGACTAAAAAAAAAGTAAATT
The DNA here is from genome assembly GCA_030620095.1 of Kuschelorhynchus macadamiae. Lineage (NCBI taxonomy): Eukaryota > Metazoa > Arthropoda > Insecta > Coleoptera > Curculionidae > Kuschelorhynchus > Kuschelorhynchus macadamiae. The sequence continues at coordinate 153,606 of JAUTXW010000976.1, read as the reverse complement.
TATTTATTTATTTATTCACAATACATACACAGTAACAACTCCAAATTGTATAATAAAAAAAAACAATTTCAATCTAAAAACCATTTTAGAGACATTTTACTAATGCCGATCTCTAATTTTACTTTAAATACCTTGAAGCTGAAACTTTAATAGGTCTATTTTACTAAAGTTATGATTGTAATTTCTCATAAGCCTATCAGTAAAGCATTGGCACATACCGTAATTCATGCGATGATATACATTATGAAAAAGATGTCTACTGGTTCGCGTTTGAGGTACGCGAAAACATATTTTAGCAAGTTGAATGTGTATTCAATTTCAGCAAGTTGAATGAGTATTGCATAACTTAGGTCCTTATATGGACATCGTAGCTTAAATAGAAGAAATTTTACATATTTGTTTTGGAGCATTTCCAATCGTAAGCCATTTACTGTTCACTCATAAGATCAATTCTCGAATATGCTAGCAATGGTTGTTCTCCTTATTACAGATGTCATAATTATTCTTGGGAGAAAGTACAAAATAAGTTTACGATTTATTTCTTATAAGTTAGAGATTCCTTCAGAGCAGGTTGTATACAATCAAATCTTGACTCTTCTGGACTTACCTACATTGAAGAAAAGACAAATATTATTGGATGTGACTTTCTTGTTTAAGTTGATTAGGGGTTTAAGAGTTCTTTGTAGGGTACCTTTTCACGTTCGTAGGAGCACTCGTTTCCAAAATCTGTTCTCTTGAATTTTATCAGACTAATTACGCATCAAATAAACTGATACAAAGAATGTGCAAAGCTAACGAATACTGTGATATTGACATTTTTCTTATTACATTAAATAAATTTAAAAGATACATGAAATATAAGTGTATGTAAGTATTTTACATGTGGTTATAGAATAAGCTTTTAAAATCTGTAAAATGATAAAACCATTAATAAACATTTATTCATTGATTTATTTATTTATAACTAGGACCCGAAATAACACTATTATACTTTAAAATACTTTGCACGAGACAATTATACAATGACTTAATGTTCTTAATATCACAGATCTTGAAACACATGTGACATATTTAACTTAAATCCTAGAAGCTTTCATTAAAATATCAATGTGTTTGCTAAAGCTAAGACCTAAAAGTCGTTAAAAATATGTACAGATTCTAAGTCAGTATTTTTAATCAAATATTGATATTCTGATGGACATTTACACTTGTAGAAATGCACAATCTTACACTTAGAGACATTAATTTCCCTACAATTGAAGTCACACCATTTTATTAAATTATTAAGGCAGCACAGTCCTCAAAGCTTTTAGCAGAGTAATACAATTTTAAATAATTGGCATACAAAAGACACTCACACCTTTCAAATACAGCTGTAATGTCGGAGAATTCATCTCACTTTAGCTTTTGGACACAAGATCCTGAATAATGTTATAGACTGCCCCACTTTTCTGGCGCAGTTCAATTTCCGCGTAACACCCGGCTAGCTGACTTGTTCCTAGTCAATAAGAGTCGCACGGATGTAGGCCGCAACAGGGCCTCGAATCGTATGAAGCAGTACTTTAACGCCTACATCCTGTCTAATTTTAATCTAAATTGTAAGCCTTTCACTTTTAAGAATAAATTAAAACCTTACTTATACCTGTGAAGTATGAATTAGCTCATGGATTTAAAACCAATTTAGGTGTCAGTATTTTAAGTCTCTTTTGTCATATTATTTTATTTTTAAATTTAGTTTAATGTTTGTATACCATTTAGAGATCCTTCTCTGTAGTGTATTGTTATTGAATAAATAAATAAATAAATAAATTTTAAAAACAAAGTTGGCCCTAAATGGGAACCCTGTGGCACTCTTGACATCACAATCACTTCTCGGGACACCACACTACCCAGTCTTACATGCTGCTTGAGATTCGAGAGATATGAGCTCATCTACCGAATATATGATCCAGTTAGGCTAGTAGCAGAAAGTTTTTCAATAAGCAATTCAGGACATACTCGATCAAAGGCCTTTGCAAGATCGTTATACACCACATCCAGTTGTGAAGCCACCTCAATAATAATCACTAAATATTCCTGAAAGACACCCAGGTTGGTAGCAGTAAATCATCCTTTGAAGAAGCCATGTTGTTTTGGCGTTAGGTAATGCTTCAAAGTCTCAAAAAGTTCTTGTTACCATAGATACGAAGACCTTGGACATGGTTGGTAGCAATGAAACTCCCCAGTAATTCTAAATTTCTTTCCTGACCTGGGGTTTCGATTTTGCACTTATCATTTCGTTAGTTAACGAATCGCTAAATCACGTGATTTAGCGAAACAACTGAACAAAGGTTGGAAGTAGCATCCATTTCTTAAATGGAAAATTGCATGTATTTTTTGACGTCAAGTAGGCCAGTTTTTCGCTACGATTTGACAGTCACTGTTAACCTTAAAATTATTTTGTTGACGTTGAGCAAAACACGACAAGTTTGTTTGGCCTAATTAAGTATACTTTGTTATTTTGGAAATAATTAAAAGGTGATGAAGAATTAAAAATCTGAAGCTTCTAAGGTCTGCCTGGAGATCCTTAATACTTTGTTTGTTATACTTCTAAAAGGGAAAATACAGCAGCATTGCTGGCATCTATTGGTGATTGAATAATTATTGTACCTAATACCTACTAATATTTTAATAAAACAGAAGTTAACAAATAAGTGGTGATTTCAAGAGACCTAAATTTGACTTTAGTTAATCGCTACATGTGAGTGCAGTGAAAAAAGGTGAACATTTTAGTGGATATTATATTGTGCTTTTCCAGAACAGATTTTAATGTTATTATACCTTATTATAAAGGCGTAATATAATATTTTTGCACTTGTAGGAGGTATTTCCAGATATTTTAGAGACATTAGAGAATATGATATTTTTAAAGGCACTGTCAGGTATTTCTAGGTAGGAAATAACTATTTTTAGATACATAACACCTCTTTAAATAAATAGGACACTAAGCAAACCCTTGTTAAAGAATCAACATTAAATTAAAAATTAAAAAATTTAACAATTGTTGAATACTTTAGTAAGCCATATTTTGAGAGAGAGTTTAATTTTTTTTTTTTTAATGTCTAGAAGTTCAATGTAGTGTAGTGATAAATGCATAAATATTTATTAGAGTGGACTAGTTTTAGATGTACTAGTCAAAATTTTGTTATATTTATTCTGAAATAAATATTTTTTCAAAATGAAACTTCCTACTTTAATTTCTAATACATTTGTTTTCTATATTTATCTAATGAATTGGTAATAAAAATATGTTTTTATAATAACTTTACAATATGTACTGTTTAAGACGATTTTTAATAAAATGGTAATATGGTCTAAATAAAATAAGTTACACACTTATTCTGTGTTAAAATTATTAAAATGCCTAATAGGATTTATTAAATCATTAGAAAAATAAACAAATAAAATTTAATACCTTTACCATTTAATTATAAAGTTTAAAATAAATACAAGACCTTATTGAAGAAGGGCAACCACCAGCATTTAGACCAGTTTACAAGAGTAAAAAATGAAAAATTAACCCTTTGACATTTTTGTAGAACTTTGTATTTTAGGGTGCTTGGGCCCCATGTTTTCCCACTTCTGTCAGTCTGTCTGTACGCAGCATAGCTTAAAAACTACTTATCCAGTTGAATTTAGGTTTTCAACGGAATGGAAACATTTTGGTAAAAATCGAATATGGCGAAACAAAATGGCGGCCTTATGAAATAAGATTGTATAAAACTCAAGTGAGAAACAGAGTCAGACTGGTAAAATTTAAGTCCGAATCTTGTATGACAAAACTAAATGACGGCCTAATAAATTATTTGAATATGCAGCAAATTGTAGTGACAATCTGTATGAGGGAAATTGATTGCCATTTAAAGTGATACTTCTCTAATATTTTTATTATTTCTCTTACTAAAAAATATTACATACAGTGTAATTTTTTACATGGAATGCTCTGTATAAAGACGCCCTTTTAAGAAATACTCTTTTTGTAACTGTTATGACTGAAATTTATATATTCAAAAATAATATGGCCATTTGTAGGCAGGTATTAATTTTAGTTTTTTAAATATCATAGGTAGGTAGGTAGAAAATTTGGCATGAAGTTTTTCGGAAAGATATTTTTTAGCTTTTCATAGGTGTTAAAAATAGACAGGGTATTCATTTAATAAAAACACATATTTTGTCACTTTCTATATATTTCAAAGATACTGAGAATTACTATGTGATTGGGAAGGAGAAAATTTACTGTGCATTTTTTTTCATTGCATTCAAAATAATAAAATTACTGCACAGTTGATCCTATACCTAACAGAATAATTTTATCGTCTAAAAACTAAAAATTGAGGTTTGGAGAGTTTAAATAACTACCAAAAGAAACAGTTGGAACTGAAAAATAAATATTTCCACTTTCATACCTTAACTTTTGGAAAAAGTTAAAGGTTCATATATAATACTACCCGTAACTAATTTCATAATGGTATCAATCTCTAACTCTCTATATCCCTGTAAATCTGTATCTATAAAATGCCTAAATATAATTATTTTTATAGATTTAAGTGTAGTCATAAATCTTTAGGATATAAATGAAATAATTTTCCATTTTGATTATTATGAAATTGACTGGAACTTCTTTAAATTTTTTTTTAAAAGTGTTGCAATATTTTATCGTAAAAATCAATTTTATATTTGTCACTAAATAAAAAAAATTTAGAATTGGACATTTTTTTATTGTTCAAGTTATTACAAGCTGAAATTAGTTTCCATTGCTGCTGAATTCTGGTGATACGTAAGTCCACGCCATTTTCTTTGACGAAGGGTCCAAAGGACTCACACTTTGACTTGAAATACCTAAAAAGAAGAAAAAGTATTGTAAAAAAATTGCTTTTCGAAAAATCAGCTGTAAAAGAAGGATATTATAATTGAAATAATATGCTATTAAAAAACTTCGACTTATTGATAAAATAGGTATATTTCCAATTTTAGTTAAAAATTAAATGCAATACTTAAGGAGCATATTCCCCTTAACAAAATAAGAAGAATATCCCTATAAATATGGCCTTTTAAACTTGTTTCTAACCAACAGCATGTATAGCACCTCCACCCAATTTTTTTTTATTAAATATAACCATAACCTCTACATTAATTTTAGGTACTGATGTCCTATAGTAAACTATTGGACAGACGCAGTTATACATGCAAATTTGTGGACAAAATTCAAGTTTACTGATTTTCTATATAGATTTCACTATATCTTGGATTTATTGCTTCGAAAATGCAAAAGACCACAAGAAATCTGTTACGCAGAGTATTATCTAAGCCCTTATCATTTTCTCAAAACGTTTATATATACACACACAATGACTATTACAAAACGAAATATTATATTGTTCTTTTCTACCCAAGATAATCCACACCCGAATACCAAAAAAAAAACTTTCTTCATATAAAGGGTGCTTTCACCAAAATGCCTCCCCTGGAAAATGTAAATATTGTATATTACATATATAAATTACATTTATATACCAAATGGACTATGCATAACCCTTTTTGGTTTTTTTTTCCATCAGTTATGGTTCTGCAGGCGCCCATGCAATAATCCCAAAAAAAAAGACATCGCCTCCCCTATGCCCCCCTTAGTTACGCGCCTGCTAGACAGTTGAGACCTGAATATTGTCCAAAAATTTGCATGTTTAAGTTCGTCATTTATACGTCACAATCTAGTGGTATTCTAAAAATTATACTGAACAAAGCCTATAAGAATGGGTGAATTGCGAGGTGGCTACTAGGACTACACAAATCTTATAAAACTAGCTTGAGGGAAATTCCCTAAATTTTATATATGTTGTAGTTCTTGACTTTCTGAACTATAGATACCATGAACACCTCCAAATCTTACTAAATAGAGACAGAATTGAATTTATAAAAAAAAAGTTATTCTGAAGAAAAAATCGAGATAAAAATGTTTCTTGTTACAAAATACAGTTTTCACTTTGATTAATCTTAATTTTCATAGACTTTAGTCAGTTATACTTTATTTGATATGATTAAAAAAGGCAACATACAAATGTTTCAAGTAAATTGAAGTTTAAAAAATAAAATTTTAAACCAAACAAATTACAAATTCCTTTTTTGGTTCTATGTATGGTCTTTTTTAAGGTATTAAACTTCAGTTTACCAAATTACATATAAACCAGATGTTTTATTCTTTATTAAAACAAATTAGTCCAAAATAAAAAAACAGCAGCTGCACCTTATACCACATTTTTGGGACATCCTGTATAAATATTTAATATATCCTTACAAAATGTACTTTTAGCAACCTAATATCTTCCAGTACCTAATAAGGTATCCCAGAATTACATAATATGGATTTGAAATAACCTCTTCTGTTCAAAAATAGTAAACACAGTAAATTTAACTTACAAAAAATAAGGTTTCTTCATGATATAGGTATAATGTATATGATGTATAATTTTTCTCTAAAATAAAATTTCGTTCACTTTTGTTCCTTTATGTATATCTAAGTAGTTTTTTTTTTAATTTTTAACACATCTGATATTTTATACAGATTTTATGTACAGGATGTCTGGTTATATTTTAAACGTACCCTACAGTCTTTATTATGAGTTATCATTATAAGTGTTTAGGTTTGGGCAATTTACAAGAAAAACAAACAAAAGATAATCGGAAATTTAGCAAATACGCATCGACTTCGTTATTTTAAAAGGCACATCCTGTATAATAGATACACCTCAAATGGTCTCTTCTTGCTGATTATTAATAATAGACTAGGTTTAAGACCTTTATCTCTAAAAGATAATCAAGAAATTTAAGAAAAATCCTATCATAAGAAGCAATGTATTCCCACTGACTCTACTATATTGGAGCTTTATCCATCTGTCTCTTAGGGCAGGGTTTTTCTAAAATTTCTGTTATCTTTAGAGATAAAGTTTAAACCTAGTATATTTATAATTGGCAAGAATGATGATTCCGTTCAAACCCAAAAACATTTGTATTTAAAGTTTTTTGATAACTCATAGAAAAGGCCTCTAGGGTACCGTGTAAAATATAACCAGGCACCCTGTACAATTTTACATAAGAATAAACAAATAAATTCCATTAAACATAATGAACTTATTAAGTCATATAATAGTTATATTTTTAAATAGAATATTTTTATTGTGATGTGAAACTTCAAAAGCGATTCGTAGATTTGAACACAAAACTAATTTAAAAATACACATTAAAAATGGCAATTAGCAAAACCCAAGGAAAAACACACACTTCAAAAAATTTGTGTCACACTGTAAGAAATTAGGCAAACATGTAAAACATAACGAGGTATCTAGCACAAAGTTTAATGAATGACATAATAAAAAAATAAGTGCACCATTCATCAGTTGAGTTGCCTAAGTCTAATATTATAGTAAGTTTCTTTATAAAAAAAAAACAAAATAATCAGAATTAATACTTACACAGGATCTTCTACAATCAAAATGGTCGAGTTCAAATTTGAATCAACAAAACATCTTATCGAGGAATTTGTAATTGTGCTTCGGTGATTGTTCTTCCTTATATAGACTAAGTATGTGAAAGGTAAATGAAAATACTGTATCAAATACTGGACATTATTTCTTGTATCATTCACTTCTTTTTAGTGTTATATTCTGCAAAAGCTGTAAAAATATTGCTATAATGAATAAATGTGCCATTCACCACATACTGTGTAATATAATATAAGTAATTATTTCCCTTCTCTAATAATTATAACATTATATAATTCCAACTGTAGTTCTTTTAAAGAAAAACAAAGATTATTTCATTTCGCCCTCAACAGTGAAAATATATAATACTTAAGAAAATAATAGCTTACGCTATAAATTTTCTTTGATAATACCTGTTAAGGAATACTTTTGTTTACAAGTTATACATAGACCTCGACATAGACAATGAAACATAATTTAAGCAAGTACACTCTATTTGCTAAAATATACAAATTAATACCTACCTGCAACAGTCTCAGGTATCACCATTATGATAATCTAGATTCAACTGCCTTTATTGCTTCTTTAGTCTTTCCATCAATAGAAAATATTTCTAAATTGGTTCCTAGTTACTGGAATTTATGTTCAATTTTGCATTACTTAAATGTACCATTATTAAACCACTGTTGAGTTGCCTCAAGTGATCCCTCAGCTGTTCCACTTCCTTGTTTACTGTGTATTTGTGAACTAAAAAAGTTAGGTTAGGTTACGAGAGACCAAAATTAAATAAAATACTGTCATATTCCTCAAATAGGGAGTGCCATTCACCAGTAACAACGGGCATTTATAACCTAGAGTAAGATTTTTATTCTTACTCTAAGTTTAAAACGCTTTGTTCTCCCGATGAACGCATTTCGCCTATATTATATAATTTTTCTGTGGAAGGCGCGCCCCGTTTCAAAGGTGGATAGATGTATGATGTTTATGTGGTTGCATAACAGCCGCGGTGCTGGATTAGAATAGATATTAACATAGGTCCCCCTTTTCTTTTAAGAATAAAATACCTAATATAGAATTTTGCACCACATAGTAAATAATTTAATTAATATTTAAACAGAATATTCACAACTTTGTTAAATATTTCTTCAAACGAAGTACATTTTGAGGACAGCGTTTTATGTTTTTTCCCGTACTTCTAACAAAATGATCAAATCAGGAAAGAATTCACTGGATTAAAAATAATGATTCATTAATAACTAAAATAGGTTTCGTAATATGACATAGATAATATTTTTTAAACAGATTAGCTTACCTTGTTTAATTTGAAGGATTTCTTTACGACTTTCGTATTTTCGCTGCCTATTTGGAGGTTCCATGTCTTTATAATTTTCTTGAATATTTTGGCATCTGTTGATTACTTACGGTATGATGTATATGTTAATATATCATGGCTTAGCTTTCAAGTAATCAAAACTATTTTTTATCTTACGAAACCAAGGCAGTAAATTTAGATATTATCAAAAACTCAAGAACTGACAGATTCGGAAAATGGCGGCTTTAGTAATAGGTTGGTTTTTAACGAACCAGGATCGGAAAATCCGATTGTCATGCCGAACAGCTCTCCGAATGGAGAAAATTTTCGTTAACTAACGAAATGATAAGTGCAAAATCGCACCCCAGGACTTAAAGATTGGAACAATCCAAAAATACTTCCACAAAGATGGAAATTCGCCCAGATCGAATGAGGATTGAAAGACTGTGCTAAATGGAGTAGCCAATGATCTGCAGCAAGTCTTTAGAAATTCTGGTGGTATTACACACTCAGAGCATTCGTGCATTTTCTCATTTAGCATATCATGGTCTTTAGACCATATTAAGAAACTGGTATCATCTGCATACAGTGTGACCTGACAACTGTTTAGCGAGGATTTTATATCGTTGATATATATAATAAAGAGTAAGGGTCCCAGAATGGATCTCTGGAGAACTCCATGTAACATAGATCTCTCACTAGAGAGTACACACTGAAAACAGGTCACCTGTCTTCTATCTGCAAGGTAACTCCGAATCAACTGACAGCTGCTCTTTCCCGAATCGTAAAATTCAAGTTTCTTAACCAAAATGTCATGCGAGACACAGTCGAAGGCCTTGGAAAGGTCTCAGAAAGTGGCTCCCACAAAGCCTCCGAAAATGTCCTCACGCAGCCTATTTAGAGTCATCACAGTTGATTTCCCATTTCTAAATCCAAATTGGTCATTGATTAACAGATCATTCGATTCCAAGTAACTAGAAAGCTGATCCCTAAGTAATATCTCTAAAATCTTTGAAATGACGGGTATCAGCGAAATGGGTCTGTAATTATTTAAGGAATCTGGATCTCCTTGTTTAAAAATAGGAACTGTTTTACTCATTTTAAAGGCGTTAGGATATATAGCCTCATCAATGCAAAAATTGAAAAGTTTGGTTAATGGTCCAATTAGGACATTTTTTAAGGATTTGCTTAAAATTGTATTTAAATTATAGATATTCCTACTGTGCTTATTTTTAAGACAGTCAATTGTATCTCTGACGTTATTATAAGTAACATGATGAAATGAGAAGGACAAATGTTGGTCGAGATTAAATTTATGTAAATATGCATCAGAGGGTAAGCCCGTCTGCGTCAGACCAGATACGGCCATATCTGCAAAAAAATCGTTCAGTGTGCCAGCATTAATATCAGCACCAACCATGTTCCTCTGTTTAATTCTTCTGCTTATGTGCTCGGTGTTAGCATTCCGCTTGGCAAGCTCAATGGCCCTCCTTTCCTCTTCCCTGAAGGCTTTTAGTTCATCATTCAACCACGGCCAATCAGACTCTCTCGCAAGGTCATTTAGGTCTAGAAGACTCTCTCTCATGACTCTGAGGTCATTACTGTACCATTCTATGTTATGAGTGTTTGGATTTTTACTATTTCTGAGGCGCTCTAGAAAAACCACATTAAAGGCGCATACAATTACATTAATAAAAGAATCACATTTATTATTTACCCCCGTATCGTCATTTAGAAACTTGTTTAGATTCTAGAATGTTGTATATTTGGAACATCCCTCTATTAGTTATTGGCCGAAAATTTTTGTGATATTTAAAGGCAGATTATAGTTTCTTACATTTATAGTTGTCAATGGCAGAGTGATCTGACAAGATAGGATTAAAAACATTTAAATTAAAATTAGCAGTGATTCAACCTGGTGTTAACAAATACTTGTTGATTAAAACCATATGATAGTACAACATCTAAAAACTTTTTTTTCTATACAGTCTCTGTCAAAGTGAATATTAAAGTCCCCATTAATTACACACAATTCCTTAATACCAGAGTCTGTGTTAAAATATTGTCAATTACATGCATAAATACCTCAAAATCACCATTAGGTGGACGATAGATCGTTATTATCACAATGTCCAACCTAGTAAATTCAAGCGCAAATACTTCACAACTTCTTTCCACAGAGGAAGCTGTGATAATGTCTCTTGGCTTCACCTCTTCTCCATCATGGGTAAGAATGATTACACCACCATGTTTATTTTGCATGCTACAGAAGTATGCACTACATCTTAGTGGATGACTCGTTAAGAATGCTTCCAGCTCCCCGACTTTAGTGCGCAAAGACCATATGTATAGAAGGCTCTAAAAAATCCATTGTGCTTCACATTGCTGTCACTTGGGAGCCCTACTTGAGTAACAGGTACGTCTGGATTTATAAAAACTGACCAGTATTTTCCAAAAACTCTTTGTGTTTAGCGAATTTGAATCTTAATTACCACCATATGAGGCCAGAAACTGTTTTCGTATAGTTCATCCTTTTGTTGAAAGGTTACCGTGACAAGAAACCTTTTCAGCTTATTCTCATCCTTCGGGATCTCCTTAACGCAAATACTTTCATCCTCAAAACCTGGTTTCTTTTTAATATAACCTAGAATAATTTTCTCTATTGCTTGTCTTTTAACACGAATAATGTACAGCCAACAGCCTGGTCGAGTTATTCGGGGAAACAACAGCATTTCCCAGCCTTTTTTTGTATTGTTTTTTTCTGGTTTGTCTCTGAAATTCGAACACTTCATCTTGCAGGTTGTTAGGTTCAATGCTGACGGCATTGTGTTCGGCTTCTTCTGTTTCACGACTAATTAAATGTTCCGGCCACTGACGCGGACGTGTTGCTACAGCTTCACGTGTCTTACGGATCATTGGTCCATTTCTCCTGTCATTTGTTACAGATGAAATTTTTCGACCGCGTGGTCGATTACTGATATTAATAAAACATTACTTAGGCACTTTTAACGTATTTATTGAATACTTGGAAGCCGAAACTACAAACAGTGAAAAGTGTTACATCTTTTTTACAAAACTCCAAAACATTACTCTAACCTTACCTTCACTTATATTGAAAAGACATGCTTGAAAAATAATTAAAAAAGTAACATATGTCGCCATCTACAAACTAAACATAGAACATGGAACTTAATTTGATTTTAGCGTTTTGTAAGATACAGAGTAGGATTCTATAACAGGTAAGTATTTATAATAGGAAAGTATATTTATAATAATTACTTCCGACAGACTTTGTTTCGGCGTTTGCAGTCGATATCGATTCGTTTCAAACTACATCCCTATATAACAGCTGTTTAGGATTTAGATTGTTTATCTTTTTATTCAAGTTCCATGATATTAATTTTTTCGACTAATAGTGCGTTATTCATTTTTAATTTCATTATTTTTGTCACTTATTTCATCTGCCAATCTTTTTAGATATACTGTTTCCAAACTCAGTTTTGAAATTTCCATTTTGTGCTCCTGACAGTTGTTTTTGTTACCGATTCCCGTCACGTTTCCCAACGGTGCGTGCAGACTTTATTTTTGTTTCGTCAATAACTTTTAACTTTGCCCATGCGTTTGGCACAACTATTGTGAAATATCGCGAGACAGTTTACGCACACATACACATTGCAATTTTTCTTTATACAACGCTTCAAACCCGAGATATTTCTTTTACGCTAGTATCAGATTCAACAACTGACTCGCCCGCCATGTTGTTCGAAGCAACAGTTAGTTAGTTAGTTATAGGCGGTATAACTTCTAAAGTGTTGTTGCTTGGGAGATCAGATGACACCCGAACTGCTACTCTTTAAAGATTTCTAGGATTAGGACATACAGAAATCTTGATTTTGATCTTCCTCAGATTGCTCACCAGATAATCATTATCAGCAGTGTGGTGTGGTCTAGATGCTTCTGAGCAAACTCTTTCTAATTGAGTTTATTTCAGTTAACTCCACATCGAGACGTTCATCCTTCAACAAATTTACTTGGCCAAGGAGTTCCCTATTTTAATCCATCAGTTTAAGAAGGACGCAATTCAAAGCCACAATGGTATTCTTCTGTTTTTCCATTATAGTGTCAGAGATATTTTTCAGAATTAAAAACTGAACCCTTAAAAGTCTTTAGTACATCTTTTGATTTTGTCCCAGAGGTCCCATTAAGTGACGAAAATAATAGAGGAATAAAGAAAGCAGTCTACTTACATGATGTCAAAATGTTGGTGATTGTCGAGTTCTGCTGATTTATTATTTTGTTTAATATAGGTCTGTTAGTGTGTAAAAGTGGACCTACTAAAATCAGCTTAATTTTTACGCAAACGTCGATCAAATTCTCAACTGCGTGTCTCTCAAGGCATCCTCTAATAACGTTTTGAAATCTCCACATAAATATTACGAAGTCATGCTTTGAGAAACCTTGCGACACTGTTCCGAAAGAGATGAAATTTTGGTTTTTTTGAGCACTCGAATTCAAATTCAAATATCGATTTGTAAATGGACATGCGAAGCATTTTTACAAGTCAAGTAGTACATAAAGTTTTAACTAAGAGTCCAAATAAAAGCATTAAGATTAAGTTAAAATTGAAATAAAATTACACATTATACACTTAAAATTTTACAAGATTAACAATAAAACATATTAAGATATTTGTTTGTCTCCATCCGATCCGATTATCAGTTCATTAAAATTACTCTGTAGGTATTCTGACTTACTATAAAAAGCTTTACTCTTTAGAAATCGTTTTGTTCTGCTTTCAAAGGCTTTTGAATTTAGTTGTTTGATATTGTCAGGCAGTATGTTAAAAAAATTTATACCATAGTGGTTCTGTCCGTCTCTAGCCCTTGAAGTCCTACAATAACCTATGGATAAACTATTTTTTGCCCTAGTATTATATTCGTGGAAATCTCTGTTATGTGCATAGATGTTAAGATGTTTTATAATATGCATAAGACAGAACAAAATAAATAATGAAGGCAAGGTTAGTATTCCTAGTGAGATAAATGCTTCCCTGCAGCAGTCCATATATCCTAGATCAGCAATAATACCCACCTTCTCTGTGTATCGAAAACTTAGGTGTATGCGCAGAATGTCCTCAACATAAGATTCCATAACTGAGGTGTGTATGAATATGACCATAATATGCATTCAAAAGCACTCTGTCAGACACGCAGTTTTTAAGATTTCTAATGTAGGTGTTTTTACTTTTTTTTTTGTTAATTGTGTGGTATATTCTTCCCAGGTTAGTTTAGTATCCAAGTGAATACCTAAGAATTTGACAGGTTTAGTGCTTTCTCTTACTGGTCTTCAAGCAAAATTTAGGGTTTGTGTTTTAGATTCATTAATGTTTTATGTGTTTGTTTGAAATAAACCAATTTGCAATGTCCGACCGAGTATCCCTGACTCTCCTCTCCAGTTGCTCCAGGCTATCTGAATAGTCAATGGCTGTTGTATCATCTGCGAATAGTATAATGCTAGTTGAATACTTTGATATACATGCACTGATTTCATTTATGTATAGCAAAAATAGGATTAGTCCAAGGACAGAGCCCTGGGACACTCCAAACTTGACCAATTTCTTTGATGACTTTTGGTTTTCTTATGACACGTATTACAACCAACTTGCCAGATATGATTTCCGTAAATTTATGCTATCAGTACTGAAGTTATAATGGTAAAGCTATTGGATGAGTAAATCGTGGGAAACACTATCGAGCACTTTGGTCAGGTCAAAGAATGATGCCTGAGCATATTTCCTTCCCTTAAAGTAATCCTGAATACATGCTATAACGTGAATCACAGCTGAGGTGGTTGACCTATTATTCCGAAATCCAAACTAGGGGCAAGACTGAAATTGGTCTATATCTAGAAACGTCCCCCAAATCCTGGCGATTTTTAAGCAATCTGGGAATATGTTGTTGATAATACAAAAATTTATAATTTTAGTTAATGGATATGCAATTATTTCTCTAATCGTTTTAATTATTTTTACACTGAGATCAAAGTTTTCTTTACTCACACTATTTTTTAGATTATTAATGATATTTCTTATACCGTTGAAGCTTAGTTCCTGAAAAGTAAAATGTTGACCACGACAGTTAGGGTTTAAATGCTCCATATATTCACAGGGTTTTTATTGGATGCAGCCAAGTTACATATTATATTTTCTGCTACATTGATGAAAACATTGTTAAAAGCATTGTGTTCTGGTTGGGTGGGCTTAGTTTATGAACTGGCTTATTATTTTTTATCACATCCCAAACTGCTTTAACTTTGTTTTTAGATTTATCAATATAATTATCATTGCCCTGTTTTTTACTCTGCTCTATTTTATTATGGTAATATTTCCTAAAACTCTTAAGCATATCCTTTGTTACAAGATCTGGTTGAAACTTATTAAATTAAGGGAGTAATTTAAAAGTTTCCATATTATTATTTATTTCTTTGTTATACCAGTGAATTTTGTATGTTACTTTGGTTTTGTAATTTATGAGTTTAGTTTCTTGCATATTGCATGCATTAAGCGATTCATTAATAAAATTTTCAAATTTTTTGCTAGGAGGTGTACGAGAGTCTTTCACAAATGATCAATCATGGCCCTCGACCAAGTTGTACAAGCAAATTAAGCCTTCATCTGTTACAGGTCTATAAGTTATACTGAAATTATTATTATTTGTCATTTTATTTACAATTTATGCACGAAAGAGGGTACCAAGTGATCAGACAAACAAGGATCCACCACGTCAGCACAGAAGTCATTATTATTAAAATCAGTAAATATCTTGTCGAGGCATGCATGGTTTCTAGTTTTCTGTGGTTACCATTGAAAGCCCAAAAGAATGGAAAAGGTTAGTTATAAGTTGTGCGTCAAGAGTGTTAGTGTGGAAATGGACATTGTAATCCCCTGTTGTAAAAATCCCCCTATTTAGATCTAAAGCTCAAGCAGCTTAGCTCGTTAATTTTTATAAATAAATTTCTATATCTCCATTTGGAGAGTGGTAAATTGTTATTATTTGGATATTATTGAGTACAATATGCACAATGCACATTCAAAATCCACGTATGGCATTCTTTACAAAGATTGCTACACCCCCATGTGTACACATCAGCCTACAAAAGCCAGAAACGAGGACAAAACCATCTATGTTCATTGACTGAAGTTCACCTGGGTTTAGCCAATGCTCATTAAGACAGATAATATTACAATTAGGGTTGATTAAGAAAGGTTCCAATAAAGCTGTTTTATTTCTAAAACATTGAATATTATTATGTAGAATACTAAGAGACGTAGCTACCTGACTCTATGAGCCGCTTAGACTGGTGTTACTTAATCTATATGGACGGGTGCCCTTGGATACTCTCGTGGGAGGTTTAAAAATTCATTGAAGATAACTTTGGCTAGCCAAAGTTCTGGGTTCATCACCATCTCCTTGTCATCATTCAGAACACATACTTTAAAGGAGCTCTTCCATTTATCTTTCCTGGTTTTTAGCTTTTCACAGTCACAGTATTTCAAGCCCAAGTTAGATCCAATGTAGGTTAGGATTGAATCAGACGTAGTCCCTGGGCTAAATCCAGATATAAAGATCCGAAAAACGTTTTCATTTTTTGAGACAACTTCTAGGCTGATTTTATCTTTCATTGTTCTTCTAATAGGGGCTGGCTGGATCGTTTCTTTTTCCGGCTCTGTAAGTTTAAATGTTCAGGAGCTCCAGAGTTCTTTATGAGATTGATAATATTGTGAAACTAAGCTGCCGCTATTGCCTTTTTTACGGCTCCGTGGTTCACCGCTGTTTCGGTCGTGAAAGTAAGGTTGTGTATTCCATCCCCTTACACCTTAACAAAAATGTCATTTGAAGATTGTGCATTTGAACTACTGGCTTCGGAACCATTAGGATTTACGGAGTTTCCGATTCTGACGAGAGGATTAGTTGTGAATAAAGTGTTGGTGACTTTGTGTTGTTTCTGAGGCGCAGGTGCGTGGCAGTTGTTTACTTCGTTTGAGGTTGGTATAAGCAAGAGGTTTTGAGGTTGGTATAAGCAAGAGGTTCTTGTTGACCTTTTTGATTTTGACATATTGATTTTTCAGAATACAAGGATTCGTACCTGGCCTTCCAGAAACTGGAATTTTCTTCTAATATGCTGTTATTTGCTTCTAATTCACTTAACAGTCTTTTTAGATATGTTATTTCTATGCTCAGCGCGGAAGCGTTGGCAGCCACATTTTCATCTTCACAGCAGATTATGCGGGTTTCATGGAAAATTGAACTTTTTCGGAGTGGTCACGACTAGAGCATGATTTGTGGAAGCCACCGCCGCATTTAACACATATTACAACATTACTATATTTGGTTTTACAGCAAGTAAACTTTTTGGTGAGAGCAACTGACAATTAATATCCACTTTAAATCTTGAGTGCTTTTTTAGTAGGCGTGGAAAACCTCTAACGCTTTCGTCTCCAGTAATAAGGAGTTGGAGCCTCTTTTCTGTGTTAGTCAATTTATGTGCTGGTATTAGAACAATTTTGCATTGTGGAGCAGCACTGATTTTCTTCCAATTTCTCTTGTCTCGTCTCTTTCCGTGGTCCTCAGAGCATCCTTCATTTCGTCTCTGTTTCTTTTTCAAGTTTTCACACTATTAGAAGATGAAGTCTTGAATAAAATGGAGTTAAGTGGAAAAGATCTGGATGGTCAGCTTATAATCGAACACATTCAGTTAAATAATATAATTCTAAATATTTTACACATTAACATTAGTTTAAAAAAAATTGATCAATTTCTCCTATTTTTTCAACAATAGTATCTTCAATCCTGTGATATTCTACTACTTAGTGAAAGCTTTCAGCAAAAAGATGAAATTGTGTTATAATATATAGTAATCTTGTTATAATAACTTAACAGTTATTATAACAAGAACGATGGAATTGTAATCTATATTAAATCTCATATAATAACAGTAAATCACATAAAACTTAATGTCTCTAAAACAACTATCAGTAGAATAATTTTATCAGTAGAATAATTTAATCAGTAGAAGTCTGGCCTAACAGCGGTATACAAGCCCTCTCCAGTATCTGAAACCATGTTTTTAGAAGACTTGGCATTATTTTTTGAGAGCAATCTAACTAATAAAATACTGGTGAAATGGAAAATAATACAGTAAATGAATACCTTTCCTCAATTGGACGGCGTGGCTTTGTTACTTACATAGTATCGCCTACTTGAATAACAACTGTATAGACCGTCTATTTTTTAAACAAAAATGTAGGACTCAGAATATGACTTAGACATAGACATAGATGGGGAGCCCCGTCCACTCCTTTTTAGAAAGGAAAGGAGCCTTTCAGGTCATGCACGTCCCACAATCTCGGGTTCCACATAGGTGTCACCCAAGCATAGCAGTCTGGTGTTGACTAAAGCGTCACATCGACAGACTAGATGCTGGGTAGTTTTATCTACCTCAGCACAAAACCTGCAGTATGGATCGTTGTCGAGTCCAATCTTATGCAGATAATATTTCACCAGCCAGTGGCCAGTCATGACCCCCGGTAATGGTTTTAAGTTGGTCTCTGTTTAGATTTAGAAATCTATTAAACTTAGAACGGCTATAAGGGCGTGATATGAAGACCTTAGACTGTCTGAGTCCTGCTAGCTGGTGCCGTTCAGCACGGTATTTCCGACAGGGCGATTCTTAATACTAGCCTTGACAGCTAAAGGAGCAATTCCAATAGCAGGTCCCGGCCCTGTGAAAGCAGTGTTGCTACCTTCCCGAGCCAGCTGATCCGCCACCGAATTATCCCCAATGCCCTGATAGCCAGGCAGCCAAATGAAGCTAACCTTATTGGACTCACACTAGTCGCGTACCGTCCAAGAACAAGACTAATTCTTACCCTGGATTTCTCCCCATAAATTCCCGCCCAGATCCCTCCTTTATCAGAGAACCGTCTGTAAACCAGACAAGGCCCTCCAATTTGAGGAAGGACGTGGAGGAATCCCTCCATTTTTCTCTCGGGAACAATTACACAAAACCTTTTAGAGGCAACTGAGACCGGAATAATGGCATCTCTCTTGGCTAAGAGAGGGTCTGATCTGGTCAGTTCAGTCCAAACGCGCGTATTCCCAAAATTCCAATCTCTGTGTATCCAACGACCCCAGTTGCTTAAACGAACAGATGCCTTCCTAGCCTCTTCCTCTATAAGCAAGTGCAGAGGACTTAGTCCCACAATGGCCTCCATAGATCGGGTCGGTGTGGTTCTTATGGCTCCAGTTATGCCCAGTCTCTGGCGCTTGTCAAGCTTCCTCCTGAGTGTCGTCCTGCGAGTGGCATGCCACCACACAAGAGCGCCATAAGTGAGTATTGGCCTTATCACTGAAGTGCAAAGCCAATGCACAATACGAGGTTTTAGATCCCAAGTTGATCCGAAGGACAGTCTGCACGCCCACAGACACTCTGTGGTGCTTTTTGTGATCCTTTCAATATGATCCCTCCAGGTCAGTCGGGAGTCTATTAACATATTTTACCGACCGGGAAGGTCTCAAAGCTTTTCCAAAGAGGGTGAGCCTCTCCAGGTCCACTTTCCTCTTGTTGGTAAATGGTACCATTTCAGTCATATCCGGATTAACAGACAGACCATGTTTTTGGCACCACTTTTCCACCATCGCCAAAGCCCTCTGCATGAGCCTTATAAAGGTGTTTGGGAACTTGCCTATTACTATAATGGCAAGATCATCAGCGTTGCCTTGAGCATACACTCCGCTCTGGTTGAGAGTATGAAGCAGCCCATCCACAACCAGACACCACAAGAGCGGAGAAAAAACTCCGCCCTGCGGACATCCTTTGACCACGAATCAGCACACTGTCACGCTCCCAAGAGAAAATGTTATGATTCTGCTTTCAAGCATGACGCGAACCCACCTAATTACAGCCCTATCCACGCCAAAACTCTCAGCAGCCTCACTAACGGATTCAAAGATGGTGCTTTTAAACGCCCTTTCGAAATCCAAGAACACACCCATAGCCATCTTTTTCGGGTGAGCCCCACCTCCAGTCGACTGACTAGACTATGAAGCGCCGTCTCCGTCGACATGTAAGTCGTCCTGTAAGCCTGCTGGAATGGATGCATAGGATTTCTCTCCAGTGCAGAATATGACTTTCAAATCATTTAAACTAAATACATTTTTTAAATGTTGTACTTAAAAAAGAAACAAAAATTAGAGCTGACGCACATTTAAAGAGAAATACTTCTTTTTTGGACTACCAAATATTTAAACAGAAAATATCTTCCCAAAATTGGGAAGCTGTTTTCAATAATAACAACCCAGAAGAGGCAACAAACATTTTTGTCAATATAATTTTAAACACAAAGAGGGAATGCACAAAAATTATATTTAACTCTAATTATAAAAAACTAAGAAGAGAAGAATCCATTCTTTAAAATGGATAACTGACTGACAAATAATCTCAAACACAGAGATAAACTAAAGAAATGACTAATAAAACACTTCATACCTGAACTTGAAACAGAATATAAAAATTACCGTAATTTACTAAATAAGCTAATAAAAACACAAAATTTGAATTTTATAAAAAGCAAATACAACTACATCAAGGCAATATTAAAAAAATGTATAAAATAATAAACGACGCTACGAATGCAAACTCAAAAAGAAAAAAAATCAAAATTTCGTTCTTACTGATAAAGACAATAACGCTTTTAAAAACAATCTTGACATGGCTAACTACTCTTATTTTACTAACATAGGTATTGAAATAAAACGTAAAAGAAAACACCAAAAAACCTCTACACACCCAATCACTTCAAACAGTCAGTAATTACCCCAGTACATAAATCAGGGTCAAAAAAGAATATTGAAAACTTTCGACCAATAAGTCTCATAAATAATTATGATAAAATCTTTGAGATGTGTTTGAAGGACAGGCTAATCAATTTTTTTAAGAAATTTAACATTTTATCCCAAAACCAATTTGCTTTCACCGACGGTCTGATATAATAAATAGTCTGAAAAGCAATAAAAAGTGTCTGGCTATATTCATTGAACTTTCGAAGGCTTTTAGCACAGTGCCGCATGAGCAACTTATCGTCGTCCTACACCGATATGGAGTTACGGGCGTGGTGTTGAAGCTCTTTGAGAGTTACCTTACAGATAGATCTCAGTATGTAAAAATTAGCAATACGGTTAGCGATCCTTTTAAAATAAAAATAGGCGTTCCACGGGGAACAATTCTCGGGCCCATACTCTTTACTCTTACTTATATAAATTCTCTACTAAACTTAAATATAAATGGCAAATTAATATCTTATGCAGACGACACGGCTCTTCTATTTACAGGTAGCTCTTGGAATGAATCAAAAAATAAAGCAATACTAGGCTTTAATAAAGTAAAAAATTGGCTTGACTCTTTCATATTATCACTCAATATTTCAAAAACAAATTATATAGCATTTTCAATTACTGACGCAAATAGACCTCATTTTGATATAATTGGCTCTAACAATAATCCCCATACTGAGATCCATGCTATTAAGAAAACAAAATAATAATTGACGAACATTTAAGATGAACTGAGCACATCAAATACTTATCAAACAGAATATGTAAGTCAATATATAAATTTTATATTTTAAGAGAATTTTTGAGTAAGAAACTGATTTTACAAGTCTACAAATTCCTGATTAAATCCCCTTTTTAGATACGGTATAGTAATTTGGGGAGGAGCATATAAAAGTTATCTGTAACCACTGAAGATTCTTCAAAACTATACTTTAAAATCTGACAGACTATCCAACTAATCATATTATATAATGTAGAGATTAGTAATTTAAATTTATGTATATTCAATCCTCATGCGCATTTATATACAAGACCAAAAAATTACAAAATCATACTTACTTCACAGGACAAAATAAAAACAACCATTTACCCTTCCTATAACTTACTCCCGAACAATATGAAAAGTATACAGAATATGAAAACCTTTAATAGACATTGTAACAAATACATCTATGATCACAAACATTTATTTATCACCTTTCTTAACTAATAAAAATTCCAGACTTCTTGCTACATTTTCTTAATAATCACTTATTCCTATATCTTCCTGTAGTTGAACTCCTCAGCATTCCACTTTATTTTTATATTCGTGTTTTTATTTTCATTTTATTTACTTAAGATCAAATATGTCAACATTGAATATATACAAAATTGAAAATTATACAAAAATAGTGTAACTAGATATACATGTGTACATACAGATGTTTCTAACATCTAGGTACTTAAAACACATTATTTATAGAAAAAAAATTGTATTTAGTTTTTTAAAGTAGATTGTAATGATTATAGTTGTTTGAAGAACGAAGTACTATTTTACTCTCCAGCCTATCAGACAGGATTTTATTCTTTTGAACTTCCTCTTGAAACTGTCTATCCTTATCCTTGTACAAAATAATTTCCTTGTTTAATTCAGCTATACATTCCCGCTGCTTCTTCTCCCTTTTGATCAATTCTTCGTTTATTTCAGTGGCCTCTCTCTCGATATCGACGGTTCTTCTATTCAATCTCCTTATGTGCGCGTCCTTATCTTTTGCTATTCTTGGTCAGCTTTTGAATTTGAACTTAAAATTTTTTGAAATTTAACTTCACCCTCCAGTTTCTCAATTTCATCCCTGTACTTCTCTACTCTGTTAATCTGTTCCTCCTTTCTCCTGGATTCCGCCTTATAGTTCTCTAAACTTTGAGCAAGATTTTTTAATAAAGGTAAGTCCTTTATACATCACTTGCAGTCAGAACAGTAAAACAAAATCATCCTTTCTGACAAGATTATGGCCACAGAGGGCTGTTTGTCGAAACTAGCTTGAAAAAAGTACCTTTCAAAAATTGAATAATGGTTATGCTAAGCTTATGCAAAACACCCTGTATAAACTCTATAATAATTGCGTTTTCAATAATTTAACTAAATTTTTTTATTTATTTCTAATAGAACAGGTCACTTGAGAAAAAAAACGCTCTCATTAATCGTTATAATATCAAGATACATATGACAATATTACTTCAAAAATTCTCGTAGTAGGCTGCGAAAAACTAGATATTTGCTAATAATACAATTAAGCATTTACAATAATTTCAAATAAACCAGTTTTTCATTAGATTGATAATTATTTGGGACTAGTGCTTTTTATTTTAGCGATTGTTGTTAAGGTAAGTAAAGTAAAAAAAATTTGTAGCTTCCTTGTTTTGTAGATAAAAAACATACTTGAACCAGCTTGAGCCAAATATATTTTTTTTAAATTAGTAGGTTACTGTGTTACGGTTATGTGTATATAAAGTTTTTTTTTGCGATAAAAAGTTTTTTAGATCTTCTCTAGATACCATGGTAACTGTATCAAAACGACTATTTTTTTGAGAAATGGCGGATATTTGTAATAGAGTTTTTTATTTTAATGATTGTTGCCAAAGTAAATAAAATAAATATCTTTTTTGTTTTTTTTATAAAAAGCAGCATATGCCTATCAATTTTTTAAACGATTTAGTAGGTTACTAGATTGCAATTATGAGTAAATTAAGTTTTTGCTCTGCATTTTTTTTGCGATAAGGTTTTTGTCATTTTCTTTAGATACCATGGGAACTATATCAAGATGATTATCTTAAAATATAATAAATATTTAAATTATAAAATAAAATAATTATCTAAACATATTAGTGAAAGATGGGAAAATTCTTCAAGAAAATTAAATATATATCTTATATTTCAAGTTTTTTACTTCGTCAGATAAACAAATTTATTAATTCTATAAATTTAGTTTAAAAGATTTGTATGAAAGTAATACCATATCAATTTATTCCTGTTAATAATTACTTTGGCTCCAGCTGGCTTCAAAGAAATTAACAAATCTCTAAATGATCTAAACATTTTAGTTTAACATTGTACTACCTTTTATTAACGTTTTTATATACAAGACGAATTTCATTGATAGTTGCCATCTCTTTATGGGAATTTTGTTACTAAAAAATTAACACCATATAAGCAAACCGAAATTTGGGTGCTCTATTTTATCGAATAAAACTTAGTTTTCCAATTTAATAAATCCGCGCGAAATAAATTTTGTAACTAAAAAATTTATTTCTCTATATTATTTAAGATTCATCTTTGAGAATCTATACAACATTATCCACGTGGATTTATATGAATAAAAATCTAATTAAACTTAACCCTTCTGCTTTCCTATCTCAACTAGAACTACTATTTTTAAAAACAAAATTGCATTTATTAAACCAGAATTTTCTAAAAAAAACTTAGAGAATTTTCCTATTCACCAACATGTGAAGAAAAAAAAAAGAATGGTTTAATCGATTCTATGTCTCTTCAAAAATTAAATTTAAATCTTACTTCTCTTTAACTTTATCTAAATTAAGTATGCTACAATTTCTATTGAGTTTCCAAGTTAGAAATTATTATTAGAAAATATTGAAAAATAGAACACTTTGTACATAATTTTGAAATCTTCCAAAACATTACAATAATCTTTTCTTTGTTAAACACTAATAAAAACACACCTAAAAACATACAAGTTTGATTTTTCTTACTTAAATTATATTATAATTTTATAATAAAAATTGAAACACCCTATATATTTATTTAAATGTTAAACTTATGTTCTATTTATTTCTCTACATCATTAAAATAGAGCTTGGTCCAAATTATATGTTTCTAGGATTCTGTTTAATTTGGCCCATGATGTCAGTCAGTTAACAATTTTTGCTTTCTGTTTGTGGATTTACAAAAAAACAACTACTCAATATATACACTATAGACATAATTTAAGTTCTTAAATTGTTATTTGTACAAAACATTTAAAAGTACATAGCAGATATGTCATGAACTGGTGAAATTCATTTTGTCAACCTAGTTCTTTCAGCACAGTCCACTGTGCGGCGTGGGCCTCCGTTGTAGTCACGGCAGCTCACTCTTTGCAAAAAACTACCTATACATCACAAGGTACACCAAAAAGTTCGTCATCCTTCGGCCTTGATTTAAAGAGGCAGCCCTTTTGACACTGTGAGCAAGTTAATAACGACATAGTTCAGCAAAACTGCAAACAAAATAATAAAGTTTCTATATGAAATAAAGTTTTAAAACGTCGATAAAGTCGGGTTCTGAAACGCAGTTGTTCAATTGGTTGACATTAGCATATAAACAAAACAATTTGGTGGCAATAAATATTGGTGGAATTTTGTGACTTACTGACGAAAATCGATGAAATTAGGCGGTAATTCGTATCACACATATTAGCAATGAGAATAATAAATATACTAAAACAGTTTTTACTCTAATTACAATACTTAAATAATACAAACTTTGAAAGACAGACATAAAATAAATCGGTACAATAGCGACTACCTTCGATTAGAAGGCCATTAATTTTAGAAGCCGACTATTGGTAGTATGTCTAGTAAGCCTTTTAGTGGGAATTGATAGCTCAACTTTTTTTTATCGTAACTCAAACTACCTTTGAGCCGGAAAATTATTACTAAATCTGGCAATCGGGTCACTGGCTTTTCCAACTTGTTTAATTTTTATTTTTCTCTGGTTACGTTTTATTTTATTTCAACCAGTTTAGGACTTGACTTAATTTTGTATTTATTTATAATTAACCGCGAATAATCACCTTACCGTAAAAGAAGAAACTTAAAAGCAAAAACAAAGTTTACAGAAATATACAATTTTTTTTAATCAACTGATCTAGTTTCTCCAATTTGTCGCATGGATCAAAATTTAAGTTTGTCTTTATAATTTGAGAAAGTGTGTCGACCTATCCGATCTAATTCTTAGGTGGCCGTATGCGGCCTCTCTCTGGGGCTAATTATAAACTGAATCTTTCCAAAATTATAACAAACCCCAGAAAACAAAGTGTTCCAATTTCGATAGAATTTGAACTTGTGTTCCAAAACTAATCTTTCATTGGATCGTCAATTTACATGAAAGATTAAAAGTAAAAAGGAGATAAAGGACAAAATAAAAATCTAGATAAAATACATAAAACAATAGTCGCAAACAAATAAATAATTACATAAAACAATAGTCGCTTAAAAAAAATTACATAAAACACTGCTAAATCGCTTAAAACTTAAAACGAACACCATACAAATGTCTAGTATTATTGCTTACAGTACTGACATGCTTGGATTCTGTGTTCTATATATTCGCTGACGGAATAAAAAGTATTTCGAACAAAACATTTTTTGAGTCTATTTTTAAACCTGCTTCTACTTACAATTTGAACATCAGATTTAAACATATTTGGTAGAAAGTTAAAAATTCTTATACCCATAAAATACGGACTCCTCTCGTAGAAGATAGTAGAGTGATTTGGTACTACAAGTCGATTTTTTAATCTAGTATTAATAGTTCCTGAAATCATTGAAAGGTTGGTTGAAAAAATTGACAAATTGTCTCTGACAAACATTATTAAATTAAGAAGATATAAAGAAAAAAGTGTCATGATTTTAAGTTGTAAAAAGAGTGGAGCGCAGTGCTCTCGGTAAGAAGCATTTGAAATAGTCCTAATAATTTTCTATTGGATTATAATATTCTATTTATTATTGCTAGGTGGCTTCCCCAAAAAATTAGTCTATAAGACATTCTCGACTGGACATAGGCATAGTAAAAGCTCATTATCAATTGTGGTCTTATTAATTTCCTAAAATTAAAGATTACATAATTTGCTGATGCTATCTTAGAGCATATTAAGTTTCCCTGTTCGGTCCAGTTTAAGTGTTCATTCATCATTATGCCCAGAATCTTAGATGAAGTGTTGGAGTTTATTGTATGTTTATCAGTGTTTAATGTTATTTTTGAAGCTTGTGAATTTGTGGTGTAGTGTATTAATTTGTTTTAGTGTGGTTCAAAACAGGGCAGTTCATATCACACCACTCAGACATTTTCTTAATTGTAAGTTCAGTCAGCTCCAGACTTCTCCCTGGATCTTTCTGATGAATAATAGCTGAGGTATCGTCAGCAAATTGCACCACCGAGACACCCTCACCAGCCAGGTATGGGGAAAGGTCATTAACAAATATCAGAAATAATAGCGGGGTTAGGATTGAGCCCTATGGGGTACCTATGTTTGTTTTTTGTAGGTCGGACTAAAAAATATGGTTGGCGATATTATCCTTATTTCCCCTAATTTGAACTTTCTAATAACGATCTTTTAGAAATGATTTAATCCAGCTCAAACAGGTCCCAGTTATGCCTGCTCTCTCCAACTTGTCATGATTCATAACATCGAATGCTTTGGTCGCCTTTATCTAAGGATTTTAGTATTTTATCAATTTGACTAAACGAGGCTGTCTGTGTGGAGCGGTTTTTCAGAAAGCCGTATTGGCAACTGGTAAAGAATCTGTTTTTGGTTAAGAAGTTCAATATTCTGTTGTACATAGCTTTTTCAAAATTTTTTGAAAATGCAGAACACATAGCTGCTGGTCTGTAATTGTTGACTTCAAGAGGGTTTCCTTTTTTAAAAATAGAAATTATTTTAGAAGTCTTTAATTGACTTGGAAACTGGCCTTCAACAAATGAGTTATTTATGATAGTGATAAGTGGTTTAGCTAGTGACTCTGCCGCAGTTTCTATGATATTGCAAGGAATTTCGCCCAATCCAGAGGATTTCTTTTTTGCAATATCCCCTAATTAGGCCAATAACTTCTTTTTCATCACCTGGCTTAAAAATATTGAAAAGTGGATTTATCGTTCAACATTCGCACTAATGATATCTACATTTTGAACAACATCATCTGTCGGCCTCAATATTTGAGAGCTTTCTACAAAAAAACTGTTAAAAATATTACTTAGTTGTTCAGAATCAGTGGTTTCTACGTCATGGGCTATTCTCATATAGTCACTTTGTTTTGAGTAAATACTAGCTACAAGTTTACATTTAAAAATCTTTAGTCACCTTTACCGAATCAGTCAACCAGAGGAAGAGGAGACGCTGCTCGAAAAATTATCACAATAAGTTTTTTACACTATAGACCTCGAGCTATAAAGATGCAGTACTGCAGTTTAAGTTCTGGCATGAAATAGATTATTATTAGCAAGTTATGATCGGGGACTTTAAACATATCAATGAATTCGACTTCCAATTCTTTTATTTTATTTTCTACCTCATCACGATTTAATTGCTCTAAAATCTTCTAGTCTTATAGGAGTAGCTCTATCTTATCAAAACTCCTCAACATCGACCTCGATCTCTTGAGCAACCATCGCTTTTTTCTAAAATGTTAATCTCACAGGAATCTCCTTTATTGTCTTTCATCAAACTCTAACTAGTAAGAATCTGTGAGATAATTCTACATTTGGTTCAGTTGCCAAATGCTGCCACATAGGGAGAATTCTGGTGCCTTTTCTCAAAAATACCTGAAGGCCTATTCGTCTGTATCCCTTGAAACATCATAATTCACCTCATTTTTTTTCTACTCTTTCCTAACTTCAATGATACCATTTTCTCTTCTTTTCTTTCTTGGAAGCTGCAGATACTACCGCAGATTCCGACTTCTGCACAGGCTCTTGTTTAGTGCTTATATCCAGAAAACTACCAGTCGGCTGTGCACTGCAACACCTCTCATTTCTCCCTTTCATATACGGCATTCCCCGCGTGATCAAAAAAATCGGCCATTTTAATGGCCAACTATCGATTGGTCGGTTAAGGATATATGTCCCAGAAGCAGGCAGAGTGTTAAAAAGATTCTTCGTCCAAATGCTAAGTCCCTTCTAGACATATAGGCGCCCTCTTGCCTCCAAAGGTTCACCACGTCGAGACCATAATATGACAGGGGAGCTGGTCGGCGGGGAGCCGACTATAGGTGTTATGAAACCGGGAGACTACTAGCCAAATTGTTTAAGAGAATACTGTAATATATTTCAATAACAACCAACCTCTACTAATAAATATAAATCAACCCGCTCAACATAAAAAAATAAATGTAATTTTATTGTTAAGTGGAAATATTTGAAGGTTAAATTTAAATAATATTTTAGGATTTTGAAGGAAGAACTAAGAGGTTCCTAATTTTTTCACATTCAGCATTTGAAATTATATGGGGTTTTATTACTATAAATAACTTCCTTCAGTATATGGCTGATAAAACCGATTTTCAATCGCCCCTTTTAAATTTACTTAACTTGAAATTGACCTATTCCAACGAAGAACCTAATCATAGTTTTTGGAGTTCAGTTTTCACAGGAAAATTAAGGTATGTATGTAGTATGAATAGTGAATTTAACAACTGATATTTAAGCAGAAAAAGCTCTTAACTCTTATAAACTCATATGTGTTTGAGTCTATAAAAATTGGTTTTTCAAAATATGCCTTTATTTAAAGCTAACAGCAAAATACATACAGAGTGGAATAAATTCAATAATCTCAAATTTATTTAAAATTCGAAAAACTGTTGTAAGCGTCAAATTACGAATTATGACATCATATATTTAGTTTTTTAATGCAACTCTCTATATATATATTTTTTTAGATCAGTGGTGCATTATAAACATATACTATGTGACATGTCCTATAACTGAATTAAACTGTTTTCGAGAAAAAGGCGTCTCAAAATTTTCATTTTCGGCCACTTCTCTATCTTAACTTTTTGAAATCTGTTGAATGAAATCATCTTCCGATTTAGCTGAATATTTCGAAATTTCGCACTGATGCCCACTTCCAGTTTAAACAGAAGTGCTGCATTTTGACATTCAGTTGATGTTATCCAATAGATTTCAAAAAGTTAAGATAGGAAAGTACAAAGTCATTTCGTTCTAAGTCTAACTGTCTGGATGATAGAGGCTTTTAATGGAGTGGCCCATAGCGACAATTCAAAATCAAAAAAATCAAAATCAAGTTATTCATGTATAAATTATAAAAAATTTTACATACGTCAAATCACAGTTAGAGGTAAGATCTACATTGTGTATGTATATAAAGAACATTTTAACATTTATGAAAAAATTTAAAAAAAAACATACAATATACAGCACATTCAGGATATAGTCATTCATTAAAATACGCTTAGGACATTATGTAAACAGTTACCAAACATTTAATTTAAAATGCATTTAAAATATTGTCATTGATAAACTCTGCAATAGAGTAATATGCTTTTTTTAATAAAAAAGTTTTGATCACTCTTATGTATTTTTTTTCATTTAATTGGCGTACATTGACAGGAAAGTTATTCAGAAAGAGTGGGGCAAAATACGATGTTCCCACTCTTAATTTTTTTAAGTCGCATGAATTCCATATCAAGTTGTTCAGACTATCTAGTATTATGGTTATGCAAATCACCTCGAAGTGGCCATAAGCTCAGGTTACTTCTGGCAAAGATCAGGCAGGATAGTATAAACTGGCAAGGCACTGTGAGTATATGCTTTTGTTTGAAGAGCTCTCTAACGTCCGCTCGATAGGCTAGGCCGTGCATTACTCTTAACGCCCTCCTCTGCAGACGAAAAATTCTCTCATTGTGTGTAGAGTGCCCCCATGCTAGGAATGCATATGTGGTAGTCGAGTGGAAGGGAGCATGGTATGTCATGGTAACAATGTGATCCTCTACTCCTGATCTCAGGCTTTGAAGAAGGTAAATTAATTTGGAGAGCTTTTTGGCTAATTCATCTACATAATAATAATAATAATAATAACAATATGTCTGTGAGGTAGCTAGACAACAATCTGATGCTGTGGTCTGAAATATGGTAATATTTCAGTTTGGTAGCACCTACAAAGTCTCCATCATCAAAGTCTCCAACCACATACCGCACAAGATCACATACCGCCTGTGTTGTTGAGCTTTTTTTTCTGAAACCAAATTGAGAACCGGAGAAGAGCCCCATACTTTCAAAGTAGGCATATAGTTGGTTTTTAAGTAGGTGTTCAAAAATTTTAGATATGCAAGGTATTATTGTGATTGGCCGGTTATTGTTGGGATCATTTTTGACTCCTTTTTGTAAATAGGAATTACTTTTGATGTTTTAAATTCTGATGGATATATGCCTTTCTCAAGTAGATGTTAAAGGGCTTTGTAATGGGCTGGATAAGAACGTTCCTTTTTTTTTCAGCAAAAACATATTCATGCCATATATGTCCTTGCTTTTTTTGGGCTTCATTTGATCTATTGAGTCTCTTACCTCATTGAAGGTGACCTCGCAGAAGTGGAAGCAGCCTGTTGGGGGGCATCTGGGGTATGACCCTCCACGGGCTTTCATGTAGTGCTCAAAGTCTCTTTTAGGTGGCCCTACCTGACCGACAATGTTATTTGCAATATTTATAAAAAAGGAATTGAATTCCTCAGCTTCAATAGGTGGATCATCTGGCCTCTGCCACCAAGTTCATTAATGACTTCCCATGATGCCCTCATGGGATTATCAGCATTTGCAATATATGCAGAGTTTGCTGTTTTTAGACTGGACGCCAGTCTGTGGATTCTAAGAGTTGATACATCGCATTAATACCACTCTGGGTAATTGGTTGATGGTAGTTTGTAATGTTACCATTCCCACATTTATTCAAACTAGTGTCAGTGCTTACTTCGAGAGTTGTCTGTATGGCTCTATGATCAGACATCACAAGGTCGGTTACACCCGCATAACAGTTAAAAAATCCTCAGTTTATAAATATATTATCTATGCATGCATTTAGCCTTGTATTGTCAAATATGTTTTGCTTAAGATTATAAGAGTCAAGTAAATCTGAGAGTAAACATTTATTGTTTGAAAACTTTTAAAGAGGTTATTGATTCCAAGAAAATACATGTAAAAAAATCTTATACTAGGAATCGGCTTATTCTAAATAAATATATAATATCCAACAAATTTAGTTTAACGCCAAAGGAAATAACAAGTGTTATACGTTATATACAACAAAAAACAAAACTAAATATCTCAACTATTAGGAACTCATTTGAAAGGCCCCTACATAAAAGCATTGAAGCTATCGTTATTGTAAACAACTGTTAATAAACAAAATTTACTGTAATTCTTGAAAGTGTTGTTTCAATTTCCTTTTAAATAAGTCCTGCTTTCCAATACCATTTAGAAGCTTAGCTAATTTGTTATAATTTTACACCATTGTGCTAGGTGGACTTAATACCTATATTTGACCTTACTTGTGGTAAGTAAATGTCATTTGTTTGTCTAGTACAATGTTTATGTACATCACCAACTTGTTGACGCACTTTTCTCTTTAACAGGTAACTAACTTTATAAAGAATTCCAATAAATGCTGCAATTTTCTTTCTAACATGATTAATATGTGTAGACCAAGTTAAGGTGCTGTCTTAGGAAACCTAAATATTTAATTTCAGTGTTATTTTTTAAAATCTGGTTCTCAAATTTCATAACATAGTTATTATTTTGAAACACAATTTTCTCGAAAATGGTTCAATATAGGTATAGGACATGTTACATAATATGTATTTTGAACGTTTCACTAATCTAAAAAAATAATCCACAGGGTGTTGCATTTAATTACATTGCAAAATTCTTAAAGACGGGATTCAGTATTATTACTTTTGCAATACTAATCTTGTCAGGATGAATACTAGTCACTTACTGTTTTCAGATGACTTGAAACTATGCACGGTTATCAAATGCAATCAAGATGAGATCCAGCGCGCCCTTGAACCCAAGTCAAAGATTTTGGAATGATTTTGGATCCTCAGTTGAATTTTCTTACTCATTACAATAAAACTATTGGCCAGGCATTTAAACAACTCGGTTTTATGGTACACCATGGTAAAGATTTCACTGCCCAAACCTTAAAAATATTATATTGCACCTATGTGCGGCCATGCTTATAGAGTATGGATCCATGATATGGTCACTTTATTGTCAAACCCGTATTAACTTAGTTCAAAAAGAGGAGAGATTTCTTAACTCATACACTTATAGAGTTGGTATTGACATCCTGGTTAGATTATCGTGAGATATGTGATTTACTACGGTTTGCTCCATTGGAGTCTCGCCAGAAAAATCAAGATCTTATGTTTTTGAATAAGTTAGTAAATGGCCTGTTGGATGCGCCCAACCTCTTGTCCCTGCTAAATAAACCGAGACTGTTCAGGGTTCCTTTCCGTCACACTAATTATGGCTATCTTAAACCTGTATCCAAGGTGCAAATGATCTGCATTATTATTGTAAAATGCTGATTGTCTGTCATCTGTCTGCATTTAAGTTTTTTATTTTGTATTTCCTTATTGTAAATATGATGTAACCGTGTATTGTAAATAAATGAAAAATGAATAAATTTAAAAAATAGGTATATGACGTCATAATTACACGGATGACGACATAAATCGGTATTACCAAAAGATACAGAGTCGAATAAATCAATTTAACAGGTAAAACAGTTCTTACAAATTGTGACTAGTTTCTAAGTTATAGAATAATAACTTTAAAAGTCTCATATTTCAAAAATACGTCTATTTCTAAGATATTTTTGTTATATGCATCAAGTTGATTAATATACAGGTTAGTGAGACATACTGGGTGTTTCACTAAAATTAACAGGGATATCAAAATTTAATAAAAAGTAATTTTTGAACAGAGTAAATTGTAATTATTAAGTGCTAAAACAAATTCGACGTCATCATCAGTATAGGCGCGACGCCGAGAATAATACTAAATTATAGTAGAAACTTTAGGTCTACATTTTAACTACGTTTATTTCTAAGATCTTTTATTATTTACTTGCACCAAATTTATTGTTATATAGTTCTGGCGTGTCTTTTAGTAGAATAATGCTTTTTTTTTCAGTTAATAATTTAGACACATTTTTTTAAATATGTAAATAAAATTTTTTTGACCCTTGTGATATGTATTGAGATATGACCTAAGACGATAGATCAAAAGACGAAAAAATCCTTGTGTATTTATTAAACAAAAAGTTCCTTAATTTACTAAAATGGAATGGCTAATATCGACCTTTTTAAATTCAATATTAATTACTTATTAAAAATACAGTCAACTTTTTTCTCTCTACATCCAGAGCTAAGGTGATCCCTTTGAACACCTAACAATTGTTATTATTTAAAAACAGTTTTACAAAACAAGTCATTAAAAAATCATTGTTCTACTAAAAGAGACGCTATATCTCCCAAACCAATATAGCAATCAATTTAATGCAAATAACAAAAAAATCTTAGAAATTGACGTATGTTAAATTTAGACTTTTACCACCATGTTCACTAAAAAGGTTTAAAAGGTAAACCAAATCTAGTTGCCTTGGTACTTAAGACTCTTATTTCGCCAGTTATGTTTAGCTTATGTCACTGTCATTTTGTAATTGTGACATTAGAAAGAAAAATTATTTGTTCAATTGTTAAAAATGTCATCTTAAACCTACAACTGTCAAGTTAGGCCTGGTCTAAATTTAAACCTCTTTAGTAAATACGGGTGTTAAAGTTTGTACACTAGCTCGAACGTTGTTAATTTCACATTTGAGGGTTGAAAACACCAACATTTTTTTATTGTCACCTTTTAGAAATTCAACAGTAAAGTGACCATTCGTCCTCCATTTTAAACATGCGTTTTCCTTTGAAAAATGTCACTCATTGGCCAAAATTTCCTTCAAAGCATTTCCCATTGCTCCCTGAAGTCTAGCAAAAACAAAAAGCATGACCTTTCTTGATATTTTTCCCCAATGGCTTCTCAGAAATCTGGGTACTTTATTCAAGGGACACCTAAGAAAGGAAGACTACCAACTATCGAATGATGACTAAAAAAAGTCCGCATCTCCTTTCTTGCTACACAAAATAAAAAAAAACATTAGTACATTTTCTTTGCTCCTCTTCAAAATAGCTTACTAAATTTAGCACCATTTTCTTTGTTTGAGGATTTAAAAAACCCGCAAAACGTTTTTTTGCTTGCCATTTTACTTCAGATTTTAAAGTTTTTTGGCACTGACAATACTCCTAGAAAATGTGACAACCATTAGGTTAAATTTACAGAGGTGATTAAACCAAACAGTGTTTTAAATAAAATTATCTCAAAAATTATTCGATTAATAATTAATGTATTATTATAATAAAGCAGAACAAAATAAGCTAAACTTAAGGCAATTATTACTTTTAAACAAATATTTTTTTCGGGGTACCTAGTTATATATTAGTAATTAGGTAATCACATTTTTAGTTTGACATTTTAAACATATTTTTAATTTTATTTTTAACAATTCTAAACCAACCTTTTCTTAGTAGACATACAAATGCAGATGTTTGATAGCCTCTGGAAATTATATTTGGCTCTCTTTCTCAGCAAATAAAAACATATAAGACCTTTTCAGTTTTCCTATAGACTTCTCAATTTTTAAACTAAGATATGTAGGCTTGACGAAAATAACTCTAGAAAAGTTTGTCTCTGATAAAACGATACACCCGGCTTATTATTACTGCCGTCGACTTTAATAAATAAATTCACCTAAAACTTAACAAATCTATAACTAGGGCTAAATTCGCAAAACTCACTATCTTCTGTTCATACCAAAACAAACCAGTTGATGTCTTTGTTAACACTTTCTTTTTGTGGAAAATTTAGGATAAGTTGGATAATTATTTTTTTAGTAATAACGTTTTTAACAAGGCCGTCATTTTCGTCAGCTATATTGGATCTAAATTTTTTTTAAATGTTTCCAGGTTATCCCCATATGACCCTTAATTTTTGACCAAAATTGAAGTCAATCAGGTAAGTAGTTTTTTCGATTTGCCGTGAACTGACAGAGAGACCGACGAGCATGTGTTTTTTGTCTTCTAGGGGCGCTAAAACGTGAAGATATATAAAACCTGGGAGGGTTATTTTTTCGCGATTACAAACATTTTATTTGCCGCCATTTCGTTCGGCCATCTTGAATTCGTATCACAATTGTACCTTTTCATCTCTATATCGAACTTAAATATTTTATTAAGCCGCCATATTGGATTCGTACCAAAATTTTACCAGTTGATTTCTACTTTTGTGTGCAAAATTTTAGGTAATATAAAATAGGCGTATTTGATTTGGTTTAGTTGAATACCAGCCCTATTCGAATGTAAATTGAGGACGTGTTGGTATCATTTTGGTTTGTAATATTAAAAACTACTTAGGCTTAATGCATTTCTCGCAAAAATGGATTTTTCAAAATCAATTCTTTATTT
The DNA here is from genome assembly GCA_030620095.1 of Kuschelorhynchus macadamiae. Taxonomy (NCBI): domain Eukaryota; kingdom Metazoa; phylum Arthropoda; class Insecta; order Coleoptera; family Curculionidae; genus Kuschelorhynchus; species Kuschelorhynchus macadamiae. Next base: position 117,553 of record JAUTXW010000976.1, on the reverse strand, counting down.
GTCAGACTTTTGTCGCGAATTGGTACAAGGCCGGGGACTTTTCGGGGATACTTAGTAATCGGGGATAGGGTTTCGAATTCAGGGACGGACCTCAGAAAACGGGGACGTCTGGTCACCCTACACTAGATGCAAAACTTCGTATTTTTATCTGAAATGACCTTAAGTATATGTGGAAACTGGAAAATCCACACTTAACCAAAGAACGGCATTTTCAGCAGAAATTTTCTATCAATATTTGGTGTGGCACAATTGCTGATTTTATTATTGGATTCTTTTGAGTTGCCCGCAAGGCTAAATGGTATTTGCAGTTTCTACAAAATGATTTGCCGAATCTACTCGATGATGTTACTTTAAATTTACGACAAAACATGTAGTATATGCACGATCCAGTTCGCAATTGTTTAGATGAATGGTTGCCTCACAGATAGTTTGGTCGTGGCAGTGAATTTCCATGGCCGCCGGGTAGCCCGGATCTTAATGCTTTGGATCTATTCTTTTTTCTTTTGGGGTTATATTAAATCTTTAGTGTATACAGAACAAATCGGGACACGGGACCCACTATTGCAAAAAAAATCAAGATGCCACCAATGATACCAGAATTAAACAGAGAACTTTATTCCAAGGCGCTATTTGGTAAAGGGATTAAGAAAATGCATAGAAGTAAATGGTGGACATTTTGCCCAATTGTTGAAGTGGCGTTTTTCATTATTTGTTCATGATAAATTCAGTTTTCGTTATTAAAGTTATTTCAGTTTTAGTATAACTATTTTTTGATTTGAAAATATTAAAATGCAAATATTTCGAGAAAACAGGTTGTTTAATCGAATTAAATGTAGTAAACCTTTTTTTCTTAGAAATAATTACTCTATCAGAATTTTCAATAAAAAAATGATACGGTACTAAAAAGTTGTAGCATGAAATAGCGAGTGTATAGGGTGTAACAAGCGCCCTCTACATATTACATAAAAAAATAGAATTTAGTCGTATTCCCGATCCCCGAAAACTCCCAATTACCAGTTTTTATGTCGATACCTCAAAAACAGCTTGAGCTATAAAAAATAACAATATATATATATATGTTGATTTTTACTCCTTCACGGATGGAATAATACAATGTTTTTTCATTCCGGGTGTACACCCGGAATGAAAACATATATATATATATATATATATATATATATATATATATATATATATATATATATATATATATATATATATATATATATATATATATATATATATATATATATATATATATATATATATATATACATATATATTTATAATATTATATAATATACCTTTTTTTAGATTTTCAGATTTAAATTTTGGATTAGTAAGGAATGCTGTAAGCACTATTTTAGAAACAACTGCTTTTTTTTTACAGTTTTTGCAAACCTGGAATGCACAAAAACCGAACTTTAGTATAACTGACTTGCCAAAAATTGAAGCACCAACTGTAAGTTAATCTCTAAGGACCGTTGACATTTATTTTTTCGTTCTCGAGTGGAATAACGTAGGCGTATTTAGGGGAGAATCAAAAGAGGCAAATGCCCCCACCCCCAGAAATAATAACCCAGAGCAAAATGTTTAAATCAGATATAATTTTCTTGAATTTCAATTTTTGTATTTCCTTGCAATGGATTTTGTATTACCACGTTTTTACAAGCTTATATAACAAGTTAGCACATATTTTTATATATATATTTTTTTTTTGCGAAAAATTAGTACACCATCTTGGCAGGCAAATTCAGGAAGACATTCTAAATACGTACATGGCGAATATAATAAAACTATATTATTCTTATATATATAAATATTTTTATGTTATCATTAATAAATAAATATTTTTAGTGTGATAATAAAGCAAAAACATTTCAAGGCCGATGTCCAATTTGTCTTCAAAAATGGCTCATACCCACGGTTCTTCCAGTTTCAGGGTATGTTTGGTGTTTTTACTTGTCTTTAATTTGAACATGTATATAAATTTCGTGCTTAATATATAATTAATATATTGGTTTTAGGTATATATTTTGTTTCCGATGTATCTTAAAACATCTAAGTGAAACTCAGAAATGCCCTGTAACCAAATTACCAGCACGACCTTTAGATATTGTACGAATATATACTAATGAATGAGATTACAGTAACAATAAACTAAGTATAACCAGTAATGAAGCTTTGGATTTCTTATGTTTAGAAGCACTATTTAAGAGAAAATAAAACGTTTTAAGCTTTAAAAGTAATGGATTTTTATTTGCAAACTTCTTTTATACCAAATAAATTATCATAATTTATTAATTGTCAATTAATGATATTTATGAAAACCAACCAGTATTTGGTGTGCATTATTGTTTTCTTCCAAAGTTTCTACGAAAAACATAGAGGTAATATTTGGTATACGGATCCAATTAATCAATCAAAATATGCTTTAGTGTCATTAAAATACAAGAAACATTTGTTGACAAAGCTAAATTTCTAAAACTATATGCTAAGTAAGTAAGGCCGTCAAAAATAAAGTAAAATAATAAACATAAATTGACAAATATTTACATTAGAGAACCCAAGACTAGCTTATAAACAGGGAATGTTGACAATAAATAAAACAATGAATATAGAGATCTTAGAAATGAATAACAATAAAATTTCAAAATACAGTAAAAAAAATAGGCAAATGAACATTATATTAAAAACTATATACAATAGCACATCATAAATATAAAACACGTTGTAAAGAAAGATAATAACGACAAATTAAAATAAATAAAAAAACTAAAAACAACGCAGAATGGAGAGAGTTCCTAACAATTAAAAATAGAATTCCTCCAACTCATAATATCCCTTCTCAGCGATCAAAATTCTTACAGGATTCCGAAAGGTTTTTCTAACGATTTGATAGAAATCGGGGGTGTAAATCTTGAGTACTTCGGGTGTTGTACCCATGCAGATGCACAGGAAAACTTCCCCTATACTTGTGAACCATGCAGAACCATCTCAAGAATAAAAAGAGATGTTAATGTTAAAATTTTATTGCTGATTAAAGAGCGGCCTGCAAGATTCTCTGTTTTTGGCTTTGCACAAGCATCTGATAGCTCGTTTCTGCAGCACAAATAGTTGGTCAAGAGGTAATTGCTGGAGTTTCCCTAGAATGCAATGCCATACTGTAAGTGCGACTCCACTAGAGAGTGATAAACCATCCTGGCAGCACTGAATCCGACCTCGAAGGCAACCCTACGGACAGCGAAGCACTCGGCAGCGACCTTTTTGCTAATAGACGTAATGTTCTGAATACATTTTAGGTCACTGTCTATGTTTACGCCGAAGAAACTTTGACACTGATGGGTTGCTCAGTCGCACACAAGGTTTTACCAGTGTTAAGGGTTAAGAAGTTGGAATCGCACCTCTCCTTATTGACAGAAGGATCACGTGATATAGTCTCTCTGAAGGAGTCCAAATTAGGATGGTTCCAAGTTATTGAGGTGTCACCGGCAAATACGGTGATTCGGCCATGAATATCAACAAAAGCTAAATCATTGATGTAAAGCAGGAAAAGCAAAGGACCCAACACGGATCCCTGCGGAACTCCCCACTCAACATCAAGAGACGTGGACGAAGCCGAGTTAACCAGGACCCTCTGATAGCGGCTGGTAAGAAATGATTCAAACCACTCCAGAACCCTGCCCATGAAGCCAAACAGTGCAAGCTTCTGAAGGAGCAAACTGTGACTTACACAGTCAAACGCTTTTGACTCTTATACTTGAGCTTCTTGTTCGTTTAAGTTGAGATTTGAAGAGCAGCCAAAACTAGGAAATTGGTCACATAAGTCTATAAAAATAGTAATATTAAGGATTACAAATTCTGTCCAGTTATTGAGATACGGTTTACTATGCGCGTTTTAAACGTATCTTGCGCTTAATACTTAATAGAAGCATTTCATAAGAACATATCGTTGTTAACTTTTCAAACAATGATAAAAGGGGCATTAAAGTAAAAAACAAATAATTTCTTAAATTAAAGTTCATATTCACAAGTCACAAACAAAATTAAAAATGTTTATTACGATAACAAGTTTTATTTCTTATGCATGTAAATAAGCGGGTAAACGTAAAAGGTGTTTGACTGGTGAACTGAGTTCAGTTATATTCATTCGAGATTAAATTTGTTTTCCCTAGTTTTTTTACTTCATTCTGTCGCTCTATTATGATCGCTCCTCCACACCTAAAAACTTGCTACGCCATGCCACTGCTACTAGAAAGAGTGATGAGAAAATCTAAAATCAGTAGTTTGTTTTTTTTTTGCAATTGACAAAATATATTCATTAATCTGTGAAAAAAAAATGTTAAATTGACTTTACCCAGAACTTCCCTCGCTATGAATTCTTCCTTTTATCAAGCAAATAAAGTAATGCCGTAGTTTAATTCTGATTGTGTTTATTTAGAAATAGGTATTAGGTACATATGCACATGTATTATCTTTCATTTTTTTTCCCTTTGTATAAATCCTTGCTTTTAAAGTTCATAGAGAGAAGTTCCTGGTTAGGTAAATTTCCCATTTTTTATGTCCTTTATTTGTATTATTATATGTGTTTATAAAAGAAAATTATTATGATGATGTGCTTGTATTTCCATTCGCCCTTATTACAGGAAATTACTAAATGCTACACTACTCCTCATCACCTCCCCACAAACATGATTTTCGGGGTGCCTTCGAAAACTCAAGGCCCGGGGGAATCACCCCCGACCCCACTCTCGACAGACCTGCATATAAGCCTTGATATGTGTGGCAAATCTGAGGTCAATCAGTTGGATTCTAAGTAAAATGTTGTGTGTGCTCTGTAAATAATTGCAAGTTTTGAAGGCTTTATTCTTGTAATGATATATGTGTTTGGTATTGTTTTGTAGCTGAGGAAAAACTGTGTTTATTGTAAAAAATACAAAGACATTGATTTTTATTTAAAGTGGTAATTTGGGAAATTTAAGTGCAAATTTAATTCAAGAATCTTATCTGTAAAAACACCACCTTTTACTGCTTATCTCCACCTTATCTGCAAATATTCAAATGAACTGATAAGAAGGCAGTGGCCAGTGTGAACTTCATTAAATTATTATTTTCACCTATTCAAGGGAATTCCCTTTTTTTTACTTTAAACGAATTTGGAATAACATTTTTTTTGTGGAACATTAGCTCTTTATTTTCGGCCCTGGATTTATTTATTTACATGAAGTGTAGGTCAGTGACCTTATCTGTTTTTGTTTAGTATTTACTATTTATAAATGGATTGAATACACACTGAAAGTAAGGTTGTTTATGTATTGGAGTATCCTGTTTTTTTTCGTGTGCATTGTGATGATAGGTTACTGACCTTTCCAAGTTTCCTTTTCGTTTTTTTTTTTTTGAAGTAGTGCTTTATATATATTTTTTAATGGATTGAAATAGTTCGCGAAAAGAAAAACAGCAACATTTCACTAAAACTATTAGGCCCACAATTTTGTAAACATAAACAGTGATATTGTCGAACACTTCCATTTATTAAGAGGACTAATCAATAAAAAAATTGACCCTGAATTAATTTATTGATTATGGAAAAATTTAAATTTAAGTGTTGTTCTAAGCCCTTTAGCAACTATTATTGCTTGATGTGTTTTGGAGTATTTCATCCGAGCTGCCTCGACAGAGACTGGAAAAAGCATATAAAACTAGGTAAACATAATATTTACTGTTCCAAGGAATGTAAAGATAAGGGCTTAGATGAAAACAGACCGCTAAATCTGACTACTAATGAAATCGAAAAGTTGCAAACTGAAAATCAGCTACTAAAGAGGCAAATAACAAACGCACAATTAAAATTTGAGGATCATCTAGAATTGGAAAGGGGGGAAATAATTCAGAAATTGCAAGAAGTGCCCGAGTTGCGGAATGCTATTAAGCAGAGAGAGATTATGTATCAAAAAAAAAGGAAAACCCTTGATTTTGAAGATGAAGTGTTCGAAACAGAAAAAAAACTGGTTGATAAGCTGAATCACAAAAAAGAATACATTAGTAAACTAAAAAATGAAATCACTGAATTAATCGAGCAGAACAAATACTTAGAAAAATTACTTTCCTCTCAGACTGTAAATGTCAAAACCCTTGAAGAAGACATAAGAGACATTAACAATATAACCAGGTACATGGTTACATCTATGAAAATTTTAGAAGACGAAAATCATTTGTATCGTAATGAAGTAGACAAACTTAAAAGGGAAATCGAATCCTGGAAACAGAAGAATAATGTTAGATTAGAGGAATCGACACACCTTGTATTGAACAATGTGGATCATCACTATTAATGAACCAGAAAATATAAAGTTAATTTTGACACCACAGGTATCACCTGCGGACGGTTATTTATCAAACTTGTGCAAGGAAAACGCCAATGTTGTCTCAGTACCTAGGAGCTTGGCTTCACCAGATAGAATTGATGGTAGTAATAGAAATAGTACTTCTTTTGACTGATGAATTTGGAAAGTTTATGTATAATTATTTAAAATTACATTTATGATTTAGTTTTGATATTCAAGTTGTAAGTAAGCCAGGTGCAAACTTTGAGGAATTGGTAAATAGCATTGATTGTTATATCAAAAATTTCCGTCAGCATGATTTTGTGATTGTATTATTAGGTCCTTTTGCCAGTAAATGTTCAAAAAGAAATATATGTACATTGACGAATAAATGCTTTTTCACCATTTTAATAATGTGCTCTACACCTGTAAATTTTAATTATTTGAGTAAACAGTCGGGATATATCCATGAAATAACCACCGACCTTGCTAGATATAGTAACAATATAAAATTATTGTTATCACATTTGGCAATGAATATAAAATGTTTTTTAAACAATTCTTACTTAAATAAAGCAGGCTTAAATAGTATGGCAATTTGTATAAAGGAAATAATGATAACATTACCCAATAATAACACTTCAAACTTAATTTATGTTCAAAATAATTATATAAGTGAATCTGAAAAGTGCAGTGCTGACGCTTTGGTTGTCTTGGGGGAACAGCAGGGAGTTAATAAATCTTTTATAGAATCAGAGTTACGTCCGGACAAAATAACAAGGCTTGCAAGTCTTTAATCACTATATCACTATTGCTACTTAATATACAGTCACTGAGGAATAAATTTGACGAGTTTTATATTTTTTTAATGAAGTTGAATTTTCCAGAGGTTGTTCTTCTAAGTGAACATTGGCTTAGAGAGGGTTTTATTACTTTTGACAATTTAAATAACATTTTAGTGGAAGGAGAGTTTGAATTTTCCATAGTTTATAGCCATATTTTTAATATTTATATAATCTGTATTTACAGACCACCTTTAACAAGGGTTGAGATATTTCTTGAGAGGCTTGCGCTTGTCTTCCCTTTCATACTTAGTGCAACCCAGAAAATTCAGAAACGGTAGAATTTATAGTAAGCCTAATTTTAAAAAATTCCGTGAAAATTGTTTCAAAGTCAATTGGAGAGATTACTTTCATCAATCTGATCCCTTCAAATATTTTCAGGAGCACTTGGTGAAGATTTCCGCTGAAAAGACTTAAGGTTAAAAAAAAGAAACTGGATAACAAAGGGTATTCGAGTATCTGCTAAAAACCTCAGATTTGTGTGCACACTTTCTGGGAATGACCCTTTAAATTACTTAAAAGATATTCTTATTCCGGAAAACTTTGTCTTGGATTCTACTAGCGTTGAAGTATAGAGTCTTAATGGATATAAAAAATAAAAATTCCGTTGGATTTGATGGTATATCTGTCAACATCCTAATTAATCTTCCGGATATTACTTAACAAACGCTGGTAGATTTGATTAACCATTCTTTTGCCAACGGAGTATTTCCACAATGCTTAAAAAAAGCAATTGTCATCCCGCTATACAAGGGCGGTGAGGTTGATGATCCTTCACACTTTCGTCCCATCGCATTGCTGTCTTCTTTATCAAAATTAAATGAGAAACTCGTTAAAGATAGAATCATAGCTTATTTGTCACGTCTCAATATACTTTCTGACTCACAGTTTGGATTTCAGCGAAGCAGGAGAACAGCTGTCGCAATTTTCACTTTTTTGGATGGAGTGTATTTAGGTCTCAATGCAGTAGCAGCGTGTTTTGTGATTTCTCCAAACCTTTCGATTGCGTAAGTCACACAACGCTGTTGCGAAAGTTGGAGATGTATGGGTTTAGGGGTGTGACTCTTGACTGGATGAGTACTTATATTTGTGGAAGATCTCAGACAGTGAAATGTGATGACCTCCTCTCGAATTGCCATAAGATTACAAAAGGTGTCCCTTAAAGGTCAGTGTTGGGACCAATACTCTTCCTGCTTTACATTAATGACTTATCATTCTTGGATATTCAGGGCAAATTTATTTTGTTCGCCGATGATGCGACTATTCTTTGGCAGGGATCCAGTACGGTCCTGCGGGACACGGTGTTGCATGAGATTGGGATGGTGGAATTGTGGTGTAGATCAAATAATCTTTGCTTAAATTTAAAAAAAAAACAAATCTTTTAGCTTTCGGCTGTAATGTAGATTCACTAACACTTGATAACAGTCATTTAATAGAATGCAAGACTTTGGTAAAATTTTTGTAAGTTACTTTAGATGACAAACTGAAATTTAATGAACATATCATCAATCTCAATTCTAAACTGGCATCTGCATGCTTTGCATTGAGAATTGAACGGGCAGTCAGCGAGGAGGGTATATTTTTCTCTTGTTGACTCCTAATTGAGATTATGGTATAGCCTTTTGGGGTCAGTGCTCTCAATATTTGTTTAACTCAGCGTTTGTGTTGCAGAAGAGGACAGTTCGATATTTAAATAGGGCGGGATTAAGGGATCATTATAAACCCATGTTTATTTCCTCACAAATCCTGACTCTGCCTTGTTTATTTATTCTTGAAACTGTGTATATTATACATAAAAGACGCGATCAGTATCGTAATAACACAACGCGATATAACACCCGCCAAGCTAACAACCTCTCCCGGCCTATTCTCAGGACGGCCATGATTAGGCATTCTCTTATTTTTAATAGTCTAAAGATCTACAACCACTTGCCGCTAAGCCTGAAAAATAGTACTGACTTAAAATTATTCCGAAAATCAATTTCTAGACGTTTAGAACAAAAAGCATATTACAATTTAGAGGAATACTTTTCTGACGAGTTGTAACGTTAAGGGCGGAACCCATTTTTTGTTACTGTATGCGAGCATGTTGTCTGCTATTCTATTATTATCACATTACCTGTTTGTTTTTTTACATGTTTTTAACCATGACTTTATTTTGTTTTAGTTTTAGCTAGATTTAGAATGACTATACAACTTCTTTATGACTTTTGTATTTTGACTTAGATAAGGATTTGTTTTTGTTTGCTTTTATCTGCTTGGATGTTTGAATTTTATAACTGTTTAACTTCTTTCTCTACAGCTTTGTCAACAGGATTACTCTTATGACGATAAAGCATATTATGAGTGGTATAGCGATGGCTCAATAAGTAGTAAATTTCACGAAAAATGGTTCTAACTACTTGGTCGATCCCTTTGTGTAGACAATAATTTGGCAATAAACAAACAAATATAGTTGAGGGCCGGATAGTAATAATTTCTAGATATAAAAAAAGGTCAAATATCTTCTATGGTAGGTACAAAAAGATAAATTTAAATGTTTTCAATGTTTAGCTACAGTAAGTATTTTAAATACATTTTTTAAATTTTGAATTTCTCACGGGAAGTGTTCAGTTGTATCGTGATATCATTTTGCGAAAGATTTATAGTTATTTTACAGAAGACTTAACGCTTCTGTTGTTGCGAGTAGAACATGTGATTTGGCTAAGGTACCTCTGACTACAATGTAAAGAATCGTGCCAAATCCCATCACATCAAGAAAAAAGCGCATAGATGTCGGTTCCACCAAATTTTTCGACGAAGGCGATCAGGACTTGATAAGGTGAAAAGTCTATACCATCGATGAGCAACGTGTACCTACATTAAAAACTCTGAAGCAATGCTCACTAATAATGAAACTCAAAATAAGCTGTAGCATCACTAGGCTTTCAAGAGTGTTGCCTAAAATGGGGTTCAAAAGACGGAAACACCGCAAATCGAGTCGCAAGAACGAATGAGACCTTTCATACTATGCGGAAGAACCGACGAATGAACGAATCATGAGTAGCGGTCTTTAGACTCCAGGCTGAAATAATTGAGAGACTGGAGATTAGAATTATATGATGGCGAATGAATTCCATAAAAAATTGATCTTTTAGAAGTTTCAAAGGCTTTCTCTATAAATATCCGACCGTAACCATTTACGTTTTTTTTATATTTAAAAATTTCAATAGATTCTCTAATTGTTCGTTTATAAAATTCTGGAACCGACGCTACAATCTTAGTTTCTTTTACATTTATAATATGGCCAGTGGTATGCTGATGTTCAGGTACAGCATATTTAACAGTTTGTTTCTTTTTAATAGATCATTCATGTTCCTTAAGTTTAGTGGATATTGAGCGACGCGTTTCTCCCACATACACTTCTCCACAAGAGCAAGGAATTTTATGTACTCTTTCTGTTTAAAAAGGCACACCATATTGAAGTTTGTACGTATGTTGGACCGTCGTCGAAGTAATAGTCCTATTTTGTCTGTATGGAAGTACAACACTACCTAACGGTGGCTCTTTATCATTTCCTTTCGCGAAGTTGGCCTACTGCAGAGCAAATGAGTCATCCAGTGCTACGGCCTCACCCTACCGTTTTTAATCACATAAAGCAAACGCGGCACCCGTTAAAATCAAGGTTAGGTACTTTCCACTTTTGATTTAATTACTCTTGGCTTAGCAGTTCCGCCACAGGTGGCTATAAGCTGCTCCGTGGTATTAGAATATCAAGTCCGGAAAGATTTTTGATGTTCTCTTCATAACCACAAATGTCGGTTTGTAACTGGTGGGGTTTTGTGTATTAATTTTGGCGCTAGTCATACCTCTCATCTGCGATGCAGATAGATTTTGTTGGTTGTTATGCATGTTGATGAAGACCTAAAGTCAGAAACACAGTTGGCCAAATTTCATTGTTTTATATATATATATATATATATATATATATATATATATATATATATATATATATATATATATATATATATATATATATATATATATATATATATATATATATATATATATATATATATATATATATATATATATATATATATATATATATAAATATATATATATATATATATATAACACGTATATATATATATATATATATATATATATATATATATATATTATATATATTATATATATTGTTTTATATATATATATATATATATATATATATATATATATATATATATATATATATATATATATATATATATATATATATATATATATATATATATATATATATATATATATATATATATATATATATATATATATATATATATATATATATATATATATATATATATATATATATATATATATATATATATATATATATATATATATATATATATATATATATTGTTCCGGATTCGCCGGTACACAAACACGTAGTTTCTGAATGCACTCCTTTTATTCAAAACACAGGTTACAGGTATCACAGGTAAACACTGGTTATACCTAACAATCGTAACTAAGGTAACTTTAAACTTGTCAATGTCAGCTTGTTAACATTTCGACATCTCAATTACAACTGAATCAAAATGTGGCCTCACAGCGCGCTTATATAGCCTTTAGAAATGGAATGATCTAGAAAATTCTAGAATAATCTAATTACTACAGGGTGAAGAAAATTAAGCCTAACAGAACATTCGAAAACGATTTTTGACACTATCATAGTCGTTACATGGATACAAATTAAGGTAAGTCTACTTCATTAGAATAACAAATAATAAATAAATTCATCTAAAACTTAACAAATCTATAATTAGGGCTAAATTCGCCACATTGCCCCCTTCCCAGAGTTATATAGAGAAACATCTTCGGTATCTTGGTATCCCGATCAAACATCTTCGGTATCTTGGTAACGGGCTAGTCGATGCAGATGCACTACTTTTATTTTTGCATGAGGGCTCTTCTGAATCCGGTATAGCAATTCAGTCAGGTCACCACACGATATGGGCTTTCCCATGACTTCTGCAACTTCGGCGAGCGTCCCTTAGTTCTTTTGGATTGTATAACCAAACTTTTTCACCGACTAAATACAGTGTTATTGGCTCGTAGATCATAACGTGACTTCATTCTATCGCTTTCTATCTGTTATTTATGGCGGACCTCTTCATGGATTTCTCTGAGGCATTTACTAACCTGGCTGGCATAATCCGTAGTAATTATCTTATTGTCAGGAGGGCGTTCAGTCAAGAGATCGACTGGAAGCTGTAAATTAGATCCAAATATTACACTGGCAGGTGGTTTTCCAGTGTAGTTCTCCAAAGTTCTATTAAATCTTTCAACCATTTCATCTTCTGACTGTGGATGAAGAGGTGTAGTTCTTGTCTTATGAATTCCTAATAAGCTGCACATGCTTTTGAATACATCGGATTCAAAGTTCCTGCTTTGGTCGGAGTGTATTTCCCTTAGAATTCCATATCGGCAAATCCATTCTTGAAATAGTACGTCAGCAACAGTGATGGCTTCTTGATTGGGTATTGCGTAGACTTCTGGCCATTTGCTGAAGTAATCCATCGCTACTAATAAAAAGCTATTCCCGGACTTACTATGGCAATTCTTTCGAAGGGTGCTCCCACATTGTACTGCTTCATTTTGCCACGAGTACGAGTTTGGGGTCCTTTACTGGCGGCGCAGTCCTCGCAGATTCGGCACCAATCATTCACATGTGTACGACTTCCCAACCAATAAAACCTTTCTCGAAATTTTTTCAAGAGTCTTCATAACACTAAAATGTCCTCCGCCGACACCGTTGTGTATGGCTTGTAAAACTTCAGGATTTCTCTTTAAGGGCAAAGTAGTTTAATATTTGTTATTTTTGCCGTCAGAACTTTCCCAGATTCTTTTTAACAGACCGTCTTTTATCACCAAAGAGTCCCATAAAGCCCAGTATCCTTTAAATTTCTGGGATTTGGCTGCAATTTCTTGGTAGCAAGGTGAATATTCTAATTTCAGCTTAGTTATAGGACCAATATCTGGGTCTTCTTGCTGATCTTTGGATAAAACTTTTGTGTCCCATTCTTTAGAGCTTTGAAGTGCTGTTCTTCGGCAATAAAAATCGTCAGATCTTCTCTTTCCTCGTGTCTGATGCAGTGTTTGCAACTTTCTTGGCATGGTCTTCTAGATAAAACATCAGCATTTTTATGGTTTATCCCTTTCCGATGTTCAACTTGGGTCAAGTCATATTCCTGTAGGTGCTGCAACCACCTGGCCATTTGTCCCTCTGGATTCTTAAATTGTAGCAGCCATTCAAGTGACGCATGGTCTGTTCTTAAAAGTAATATTTGCTCATACAAATACTTATGAAAGTGCTCCAATGTTTTAACGATAGGCAGCAGTTCTTTCCTTGTCACACAATAGTTGCGTTCAGGTCTAGTAAGAACTTTGCTGAAATAGGCTATTACTTTTTCTTCGCCACATTGTACTTGTGACAAAATACCACCAATAGCGGCTTTGCTTGTATCGCTGTCTACGATAAACATTTGGGATGACTCAGGATATGACAACCCTGGGGGATTACACAAGGCTTTCAAGTCTTTAAATGCTTCTCCACGTTCTTCGATTCATACTTAGCTGTGATTGCTTTCGGTAAGTCGATGTAACGGTCTAGCGATATTAGCAAAACCTTTTATGAATAGTCTGTAGTATGTACAATGTCCCAGAAAACTCCTTAGTTGATGTCTGTCCTTCGGTATTGGCCAATTTTGAATGGCTTCAGTCTTCTCGGGATCGGTTTTTACTCTATGTCCGGTAATAATAACATGTCCTAGATATTTCATTTCCTTTTGGAAAAACTGGCACTTCTTGGGAGTGAGTTTTAAGCCAGCCATTCTTAGTTTCTGGAAAACAGCTGCAATATTCTTCAAATGACCTTCAAATATTTTGCCAAGAATAATGATGTCATCTAAATATACTAGGCATGTTTCCCATGTCATTCCATATAATGACAGTTCCATTAAACGTTCAAAAGTCGCTGGAGCGTTGCATAATCCAAAAGGCATAACAGCTTTAAATTGCCACAGTCCAGTTCCAGTAGAAAACGCTGTATTTTCTTTATCCGCTGGATTAAGCTTAGCTTGCCAATAACCACTTTTCAAATCCAAGGTCGAGAACCATTTTGATCCTGTTGAAGTGTCCAAGGTATCATCAATTCTTGGTAAGGGAAAGCTATCTTTCTTTGTGACGTCATTGGAACTATCTTTCTTCTTAACCAGGACTACTGGTGATGACCAGCGACTTTGCGATGGCATAGAGCCATCTTGTTTTTCCATATCCTCAAGCATCCGATCAACTTCATGCCGCTTTGCCAAAGGTATTCGTCTAGGAGGTTGTTTTATCAGTGCTGCATCACCAGTATTAATTCGATGTTGAACTATGTTGGTTTTTCCTAAGTCGCTGTCAGCCAAAGAGAAGACATCTTGATTTCTACTCAGAAGTTCTTCCAATTTGGACACCTGAACTTGATTCAGTAAATGTTGTGATGTTTTCACCAGGTCTTGAAGTACCTTAGGTAAAGTATTTGCAGGTCCTGAAGGTGGCAAGTTTGTGCAGGTAAATATTGTATTAGCAGGTTGACAGGTTCCGATCTTGTCACCCTTTTTGACTTGCTGAAGATATTCTTTAATGTTCATCATTTTGGCAAATATTGTATTTCTTCTACATCGACTCAAGGATCTTGCTGGTAAAATTCCCTTTGCATATAGCGGACAGTCTTGAATTGCGTAGTGAAAGCACTGCTTTCACTACGCATTCCGACCTCGCAGGTAAAGTAGCATCTTCTAGCAAAATAACTTCTCGGATAGTGGAATTATTTCTTCGTGGCAGGTTCATAACTATCCATTTTTCGTACGGAGGACTCGTTGAGGTATATCAAGGACAAATTTATGTTCGTTCATACCAACAAGACCAAGTATGACGTCATCCATTATATTTACGACGAAAACAGCGTGTATGAAGCTAGTGTTCCCCAGGGTTACTTCAGCTTCATGGATGCCTTTCACAGGTATAATTTCACCGTTGGCCGTTGCCAAGACATATTTTTTGCATGGATTTTCTGTCTTGCAAGGATCTATCAGGTCTGACCTTACGATGGTGTGGGTTGAGCCAGTATCCAGTACCATTTCACAGTCCCGACCGTATATATTCCCCGGTACTACCAAGCTAGAGCCATTATTCTGCAGCCGGGATACTTTAATTTTTATTGATGATAATGGGGCTTGGTAGCACCTAGCCAACTTTCGCTCCTTAAAACTGGCCAATGGGAGTTTTCCCTGAATATCTTCAGGAATCCCATTGCTGGTACAACAGCTTTGCACATGTCCCTCTTTACCACATTTCCAACAACAGATGTCTATTCTTTGTCGGAAAGTTAAAGTTTTATTTTCGTCTTTCTGATGTTTAAGAAGAATGTCTTGCAGTTCTTTTATAATGTTCGAAGTATTTTCATTTGTAGTCCGGTATTCTGGAGTATACTGTAGTCTTCGTAGTTTTCCTTGGCTCCTGGATGTTTGTTTAGCCGTTTCAAACTGAAGGGCATATGCAAGAGCTTCTGAAATCTTCTTTATTCTAGCCATTCTTAAAGCCTGGTTGGTATCAGGATCACGAAGGCTTTCAATAAAACTACTTACTGCCAACTCTTGCTTGATCTCTTCAGGGTAGGATGGATAAGTCAAGTTAATTAGTTGCACAATATCTGCCTCATACTCTTGAAGACTTTTGTTATATTTTTGTCTTCGACATTGAAGTTGCGCTTTATAAACCTCCTGTAGATGTGCTTAACCATGACGCATTTCTAGATTGCTTACTAATGTCCCAAAGTAATTTTGTTTATCTTCGGGTATGTTACTTAGCACCTCCATTGCTTCACCACGCAAGGAACAAACCAGTGCTCGTGCTTTTTCGGTGGAATTTCAATTATTTCCAGTTGCGGCAGCTTCAAATTGTTTCAGGTAAGTAACCCACGGCACCTTACCATCAAACGAAGGTGGTTGTATCAGATGTGAAAAAGAGACGTCGGATTTTAACTCACTTTGGTTTCCAAATTTCTGCATCTGGGAACGTAGATTTTGGACTTCCTGCTGCGTTTGGTAATGAACCTCCTGAACTTGCTTTTGCACTTTCCTCTCCATTTGTCCCAATTCCTCTTTTACATCTTTCTTGGTTAGTGTCAGTTCAAGCAACGTTTTTCTGGTGATTTCTTCTGGATTCTTTTCCATTTCTTGCATTTTGTGTTTTACGTCTTCTTGGTACCTCTTCATATCTTTCTTAATTTTTTGCTTCATGTCTTCTTGATTTTTCTTCAGGTTTCCATGTCCTTGCTTCATGTCCTCTTGGCCCCTCTTAATGTTTTCTTGGGTTTTCTTCATGTCTTCTTTAAGTTCCTGCTTCATATCTTCTTGACTCCTCTTCATGTCTTCTTGGATTTTCTTCATGTCTTCTTCGCGTCTTCTTGGTTCTTTCTTAGGTCTTTCATATCGTTGTGCATTGTCATTATCACATTCATTAAGGTATCAAATTTTGCTTCCATAATTAATGATAATTTCTGTATCTTCTGTGTAAAAAAAACAGTTCTTACTTTTTCGTTTTCAGATTATTTCCTACTTCAGACTGGATCCTTATCCCGCTTCCGACACCAAATGTTCCAGAATGGCCGCAACACAAACACGTAGTTTCTGAATGCACTCCTTTTATTCAAAACACAGGTTACAGGTAACACTGGTTATAACTGAATCAAAATGTGGCCTCGCGGCGCGCTTATATAGCCTTTAGAAAAGGATGGAATGATAGAAAATTCTAGAATAATCTAAATACTACAGGGTGAAGAAAATTAAGCCTAACAGAACATTCGAGAACGATTTTTGACACTATCATAGTCGTTACATGAATACAAATTAAGGCAAGTCTATTTCATTAGAATAACAAATAATATATATATTTATATATCTATATATCTATATATATATATATATATATATATATATATATATATATATATATGTATACATATATATATGTATACATATATATATGTATACATATATATATGTATACATATATATATATATATATATATATATATATATATATATATATATATATATATATATATATATATATATATATATATATATATATATATATATATATATATATATATATATATATATATATATATATATATATATATATATATATATATATATATATATATGTATACATATATATATATATATATATATATATATATATATATATATATATATATATATATATATATATATATATATGTATATATATATATATATATATATATATATATATATATATATATATATATATATATATATATATATATATATATATATATATATATATATATATATATATATATATATATATATATATATATATATATATATATATATATATATATATATATATAATATATATATATATATATATATATATATATATATATATATATATATACACTTCCCCAAAAAATTAACGCACCACCAAAAAATAACCAAAAGTTCAAAGCAAGATTTTATCAAAACTACTGGTCCGATTTAGACGTTTTTTTTTTTTTAATGACAGGTTGTGCCTTCCACAATGTTAGTATACTAACGGTATTCTAATAAAAATCTCTTTTTTACTAATACCGGGTGTAGCAATTATAGCGTGTTTTTTTAATAAAACTTGTAACACCCTGTAGAGTTGATCAGTTACAATATCAAGTTGGAATTGAAATCACGCCATAGCCTTATCTTTTTTTTATATTTTGTTTTTTTATTTACTCCATTATCTTTCTTATGAAACGTGAAACAGCATTTTATAGCATAACATGATTTTATTGCAAATTATTAATAACGAAAAACCGAAACAAAACGCAACTAAAAATTACACCAAAATGTCAGTAGCGAGTATTTCCGCCTCTGGCACGAATAACTTCTTGACAACGACGGTTCATACTTAAAATTAGAGACCTTATGTCATTTTGGTCCAGTTCTTCCCATATGCGAATAAGTCTCTGCCGTACGTCTTCCAAAGTGTTTACGTTACGTTCCTCTTGTAATCTCCTCCCAAGAGTGTCCCAGAGATTTTCTATCGGATTTAAATCCGGGCTCCGAGCAGGCCATGCCATGGTAGCGATTTCGACTTCCTCTAGGTAATTTCTCACAACTCGAGCAACATGAGGCCTGGCATTATCTTGCATTAACAAAAATCCTTGCCCAATAAATGGCGCATATGGCACAACATGTTGATCTAACACCTCCAATATGTAGCTTTCAGCTGTAAGGCTTCCATTTATAATAACAAGTTCCGTGCGACCAGTCAATGAAATGCCTCCCCAGACCATCAAAGATCCTCCCCCAAATAATGTTGTATGTGAAAAATTGCACTGAGCATACCTTTCGTTAGGACGTCGATATACACGTATACGCCTGTCATTGTTAAACAAGCAAAATCGGGACTCATCCGTAAATAATACCTGTTGCCATTCAGCCTCCAACCAGTTACGATGCTCCATAGCAAAATTTAGCCTTGCTCTCCGATGAACTCTAGTTAAAGCTGGACCTCGAGCAGCAATCCTAGGTCTCAAATTATGCTCTCTGAGTCGCTGACGAACGGTTTCTGTACAAACTTGTACACCATTAACATCTCGAATCTGAGTTTGAAGGGCTCGAGCTGTTACAAAACGCTGTCTTAATGCTGCGAGTCTCAAAAAACGCTCCTGAATCGGAGTTGTTTTTCGATTCCTCCCTTGTCCCGGCCTGCGACAATTACTTCCAGTCTCTCTATATCGTTGTATAACTCGTGAAATGGTTGTATGAGTTACCATAAATCGTTCACCAATTCTTCGGTAGCTCCAACCATCCTCAAACAATATTAATGCTTGAGCACATTCTTCGCGAGTAAGATTTCTTGTTTCACGTTGCATATTGATCTACATTCATACAAAGCGGACTGACAGTGACAAAAAACATCTGCATTTTTGACAATTACTGTTACTTTGGTTTTCCATAGCCTGCTACTTACTTTAGTGAGAAAAATGTAAATTAAAACCAATAAAATCATGTTATGCTATAAAATGCTGTTTCTCGTTTAATAAGAAAGATAATGGAGTAAATAAAAAAACAAAATGTAAAAAAAAGATAAGGCTATGGCGTGATTTCAATTCCAACTTGATATTGTAACTGATCAACTCTACAGGGTGTTACAAGTTTTATTAAAAAAACACGCTATAATTGCTACACCCGGTATTAGTAAAAAAAAGATTTTTATTAGAATACCGTTAGTATACTAAAATTGTGGATGGCACAACCTGTCATTAAAAAAAAAACGTCTAAATCGGACCAGTAGTTTTGATAAAATCTTGCTTTGAACTTTTGGTTATTTTTTGGTGGTACGTTAATTTTTTGGGGAAGTGTATATATATATATATATATAATATATATATATATATATATATATATATATAAATATATATATATGTATATGTATATATATATATATATATATATATATATATATATATATATATATATATATATATATATATATATATATATATATATATATATATATATATATATATATATATATATATATATATATATATATATATATATATATATATATATATATATATATATATATATATATATATATATATATATATATATATATATATATATATATATATATATATATATATATATATATATATATATATATATATATATATATATATATATATATATATATATATATATATATATATATATATATATATATATATATATATATATATATATATATATATATATATATATATATATATATATATATATATATATATATATATATATATATATATATATATATATATATATATATATATATATATATATATATATATATATATATATATATATTATATATATATTTATATACACTCCTGGACAAAATTATCGCACCACTTGGCTTTTAGGGAGCAATTTTTTTTTAAGAAATAAAAAAAATATAATTACCATTTTTAACTGTGTATTTTTTATTAGCAAAAACAATCATATTTGATTTAAAAAAAAACAAGATATACCAAAAAATAACTAACAAAATTTATTTTTAGGAAAAAAAATCGATTTTTTATAATTTTAACTTTTAAATAAAAATAAAACAATAACCCCAAGAACAAACATAATGCAAAATTAATATCGTGTGTTGCCACCTCTAGCTGCAATCACCGCTTGAAGTCTTCGCGGCATTCCTCTTATTAGATGTTGAATACTTTCCTGTGGAATGTTTTCCCACTCCTCACGCGCAGCCTGCTCTAGTTCAGCCAATGTTCGGGGAGGAGGATTTCTTTGTCGAATACGTCTTTTTAACATGTCCCAGACATGTTCTATAGGATTTAAGTCAGGGCTGCGTGGGGGCCAGTCTAAAGAGGTAATTTCCACGTCATTTAGATATTGAATGACATCAAATGCCACGTGAGGCCGAGCATTATCGTGCATTAATAAGAAATTCGGTCCAATGAATGGCGCAAATGGAACTACATGTTCTTCAAGGATCTCCAACACATACCTTCGTGCATTAAGGGCAGGTCTAGGTATAGGCACTAACTCCGTACAGGCATCGTAGGCAATGCCTCCCCAAAACATAAAGCTTCCTCCAGCAAATGGCTCTCTTGGAGATATGCACGCTTGGGCAAATCGTTCTCCGGCTCTTCTCCAGACTCTAGAACGACCGTCTGGTGATCGCAATCCAATTCTCGTCTCGTCGGTAAACAAGACGCGCCTCCAGTCATTTACATCCCATCCCGAGTATTGTCTTGCAAACCTTAAACGGCTAACACGGTGTTGTCTGGTGAGGAGAGGTCCAGTTGCTGGCCTTCTGTTATCTAAATTCGCTTCATGAAGGCGTCTTCTAACTGTACGATCGGAAATATTGACATGGCGTACTTCCCTAATTAAATCGTTTATGCTACGGCTGGTAGATGTTCTATCTCTTAGAACATTGAGACGCAAAAAATTGTCATCTCTTTGAGAAGTAGCTCTATGTCGGCCTTGTCCCGGTCTTCTTGTGTAAGCTTCGCTCTCCCGAAATCGCTGCACAGCTCTTAAAACCGTTGTGTGATGCACTCCTAAAACGCCAGCCACATAACGGTAACTTCTACCTTCTCCAACTAAAGTTATTGCTTGGACCGCTTCATTTTCAGTTAGATGCCGTGACGCTCTCTCCATATTTAATAAAAGAATGGTTTATGTTTCACAAACAATTTTTTTAAAAATCACCTTAAACAGTACGAAGTACAACTGAAACTTTGTGCCTTAGGTACATGTAAGGAAAAATGCAAAATAATTTCAGTAATTCAAAGAAATTTGACCTTGAACACCAAAATAAAGTTTAAAAATTGTTATGGTCCAGTTCTATTTATCGTATTTACACAAATAAATAACGTTTAAAATTCATATTTATGTTTATTTAAATTTTCTTTTAAAAATAAGCAGTGGTGCGATAATTTTGTCCAGGAGTTTATATATATATATATATATATATATATATATATATATATATATTATATATATATATATATATATATATATATATATATATATATATATATATATATATATATATATATATATATATATATATATATATATATATATATATATATATATATATATATATATATATATATATATATATATATATATATATATATATATATATATATATATATATATATATATATATATATATATATATATATATATATATATATATATATATATATATATATATATATATATATATCGATGATAAGTTGTCACCTCAGTGTTACAGGTAAGGCGACCTCACCTCATCTCCTTCTAGTAAGTTTTTGCACCCAAATTTGGTCAATATGGCTTGAGGGGAGCCTATATATTCTGATTTTCAAAAGAGGGGAAACGATTTTTTATTTTAAAAAATTATATATATTTCATAGAGATTTCAAATCCAGAGCCACCTCTACCTTTTATATTGAACTGTAGGTACTCTTGTTACTCTTGTTATGTATGCACCTCTGGCTGTGTAGCCAGATTTTTGAGGTGACAACGAAGTAATACGAATATTATATAAAATGTACGTTCTTCCTGATGATAAGTTTAAATGCGATGTATGCGTTTTGACACTTTATTCACTAAATACGCACATGGAATGTATTGAAACTGCAGAGAGTACTAGATATACAGAACAAAAGGTGGATATTAAATAATTAATCGTTCCCACCTCGAAAAATTTAGATATTATATTGTTCATAAAATATTAATGGCTATACAGTGTGTCCATAGAATGCCCCTATGGGGATCTCGCGTATTATAAGAAATAGAGAATAGAGGTTAAATGGGGAAATGTTTTAAACAAGATTGATACAGCTTAATGGCACTTGCGGATCGCTGTTAGGGTTCTTGAGATATTTAGAAAAAATAAAATATTGAATTTTCAAAAATATGTGATAATTTTTTTATATTGCAAACATTCTCAGATCGGTAACTTTGTGAGTTGTTTCATAAACTAGGGCCTATATCTTTAAGTTTCTTTTTTTTTAAGATTTTGACTTTTCAAGGCGATTCTGGATTTGTGTATCTCGGTTTTAACAAGTATCTGACATCCCAAAAACAGGGATGTCTTACACTTACGTTTGATAGCTGATTTAAGATTTTCAGATAAGAGACAATATG
This sequence comes from Kuschelorhynchus macadamiae, assembly GCA_030620095.1. NCBI lineage: Eukaryota > Metazoa > Arthropoda > Insecta > Coleoptera > Curculionidae > Kuschelorhynchus > Kuschelorhynchus macadamiae. The sequence continues at coordinate 94,606 of JAUTXW010000976.1, read as the reverse complement.
TTAGAGAGAGACGGAAAAGCTGAATCTCACCGAATTTACAGCTAATACTTTAAATACATGAGTGCATTACAGCATTCGTTTTGGGAAATACGGGGAAGTTCTGTTTTTGCAAAAACACATTTTTTTATATATACATTCTTATATATGTACAGTGCTTTCCAAGAAGTTCGCACCATATGGAACTATTTTTAATTAAATGATTTATAGTAAATGTAACTCCAAGGTGATCTTCTGCTTGTCCAAAAACCAAAAATTATTTTTAAAAAATGTCACGTGACATCCCGTATATGTCAAATTTGAAATTTTTTTCTGAAAAGTGCCAAAATTGAGGTTTCTGATCATTGTTTTGAAAAATGTTGTGGGAAAAAGTTGTCTCTAATTAGATTTTATGTCAATGTGCAAATTTTTAGATAGAAATCCGGTAATTTTTTTTTATCATTTTTCTAAAAAAAAATCAAAACTCATCAAATGTTTCTCACACCTAACCAATGCAAAATATCTACAACAGCAAAAATGTGTTACAAATCAAATGTCTATATTAAATTTATTATGTTTAGATTCGATGAGCTGATAACCTTGGTGCAAAGTTTATTTAATTTCTTAAATTGAGAACACTAACTGAAAGTATTCATTTTATTTTATAAAAACTGTAACTATTTAATTTATATCAAATGTCCAGTATTAAAAAAATCAAATATAAATATTTAAATCAAATAACGAGTAAACATTTTATTATAATGTAGTATTCTATCTCCTGGGGAAATCTTAGCATTATCGCGACAATACGGTTTTTGACTTACAAGGTGTTAATAAAATATAAACCTTTTTTTTATCAAAAATATATTTTGGTATTAAACCCGTGATAATCTTCATATTATTGGAAATAAAATTAATAGGATATTATTACAGGATAACTATAAGTTAAACCCAAAGGTATGATTTAATTACCTGGGGATTGCAAAATATGTTTTCTCAATACTCGGGGGTAAGGAAAATGTAATAAAACAAAAAAATGGCGAATGCTCCCAAATAATTCTCGTTAAAGTTGTATTTAAGGAAATATTACGTATGCCTTGCTACAGAGAGATCACAAAAATATCCTTAAATAAAGGAGAACTGATTTTATCTAATAATGATTTTTATCGAATTATATTACCAAAAGCTTTACATTTAAAACATAGATGTATAATTAAAGTATCAAACAGACAAAATAAAGGTGAAAACACAAGTGGATGATGGGTCTATGTTACATTTTTTATTTTTGCATAAACGAAGGTTTTAAGTACCTATAATTGTTTCCAGATGTATTTTTTTCCGGTTAAGACAAGTAGTGAAATGTCTACTACAGTAGGCGAAATTGTTATTTGGCTAGATGTCTCGGATGGGCGGTAAATTTTCGCTTGGCTTACTTAGATGCGTGGGTCGCCCATGATTTCTTTTGATCTGACTTCTTTTAATTATACTCTATAAGTATAGAACCAGGGTTATTTTGTTATTTAAGTTTCCTTAGAATATATTGTAGAAAATGGATTCAGCGAAGTTTGATTTTGAATGGATACATATAATAATATAAATATGTTTATTAAACTATCGTATTTATTCTCTAAAATGAAAATAATAAAACAAACATTTACCATTTGTAACATAAAAAAGAACGTATGGGACTCGATCAACGACAAAAACCGATTCACAACGGGAAAATCTAAAATTTTTTTCCACACTTCGCCACTGCAAGAGACCATATTTATAATTATAGGTAAATAGAACTTGTATATTCTATGATTATGTTATAAAAATGTTTTCATGCAAGCAAACCTGACTTATTTCAGTGTTGATTACTGCAAACGAGGGCCATTTTTCAGTCGAAGCCGGCCCTGATCAACACTGAAATAAGTTAGAATTGCTTTCTTAGAAATCGATAAAAGAGCCTTATTCATAACTTCCCTGTTTATGTATCCTTTTTTTATGAAAAAAAAAATTATATAATAACCCAGATTAGTTCTTCGTGTAATTATTTAGAATATGTATAGGGTTTTCTCGTAATATTTTGTATAAAATGTAAATAAATGCGTAATATTTTTGGAAATATAAAATTTTGTCATGTTGTCAATTTTTTAATGAAATTCCCTATATATTAAATGTTCATCAGATAGGTATTTTTTTGCTGATTATAAATATATTCGATTCGATACCTTTGTCTTTAAAGACACCTGAGAAATTTGAGAAACCCCTGCCATACGAAGCAATGTATTCCCATCCACTTAAAATGATAGAGCATTCTCCGTCTCTCTCTAACACACTGCTTCTTAAGGCAGGGTTTTTCTTAAGTTTCTTGGATGCCTTTAAAGACAAACGTATTAAACCAGGTATATTTATAATCAGCAAGAAGATACCTATCTCATGGACATATAATTTACAGGGTATTCCACTAAAAAAATTGACAACCTGTTAAAATTTGATATTAAAAAATATTTTCGCATTTATGATATCTAGATTATTCTTATAAATTAATATTATTCTTATTAAATAACAATGCAACTTTTGTATTTACGACATTTCGGTAGCAATTCAAATAAACTCTCTAGTTGGGATTCAAAATATACAAGAAAACGCTGTACATACTGTGTTACCATTCCCCTTAATATATGAAAGGGATTCATTAGGAGGGAACTGGGGAAACTTTCGAATAAATTTTTATTATATATCGGTTTTGCCCAATTACTCGGAAGTTCCCTCTGAATGAATTCATCCATTTATTTACATACAATTTGTATATGTACAGAGTTATCTTTTCTATGTTGACCTCTAGTTACAGCTTTAACTATAAACTTTAAATACAAAAGTATTGCACATAGTTATCCTTTCTATTTTGACATCTAGGTGCAGCTTTCACCATAGGAGATGCAAAAGTTGTAGGACTTTTCTTTTTATTATTTTCTAAGAACATCAAACATTTCTAAAAATTGTTAAGTAGGAAAAATTACATAACCTATATTTTCTTAAAAGGGACATGTATATTATTATTTCATTGAATGAGTCTCCACTTACCGATTATAAATATATCAGATTTGATATATTTATCTTTAGGACAACCGAGAAAATTGCAATAATAATTTAGAACAGAATATTCCTCTCCCTCTTTCTCTCTAACGCATTGCATTTTATGGTAGGTATTAATCATATACATTTTCAAAAAATGTCTGTTTCTTTTCTACTTTTTAACAATTCTTAAGAATGTTTGATATTCTTAGAAGATAATAGAAGAAAAATCCTACCAATTTTGTATCTCCTATAGTTAAGAGTCAAAATATAATAAATCATCCTGTACGTATTACTAAATTATTATGTGAAGAACTAATCTGGATTCAAACAAACGTAATTTATGTGTAAAGTCGATAAGTAATTTTTTATACAAAATATTTTTAAAATTTTAGAAGCTTGCATTTGGATTTGCCCCAAAATTTTGTCAGTCTATCCCTATGTTACGTTTGATTTTCGTATCACATTTGAAGTCAGCCGAATAAGTAGTTTTTTTTACTAATTTTTTAAACATTTCATTGTTGTCATTTTGTGCCGCCAAACTGGATTCCCACTAAATGTTTACCAGGTTATCGCTATATTACACTCGACTTATATGCAAGTTAGTTAGATATAGTTTTTCTATACTAACTTTTTAAACAATTTATTGGGTAGCCATTTTGTTCCGTTTTATTGAACACACACCAAAGGCTTAACAGGTCCATCCCTAGTCACCCTGCAAACTTTGATGTCAATTAGATAAGTAGTTCCTTAGTTATGCCGCGCATAGACAGACCGGGAACCCTGAAACGTAAAGAACTAAAAAAAACTCGGAGGGAGTTTTTTATGATTACAACATTTCACTCTTACGAAGGAATTAAAAATATTTTTATAGGGCAATCTTAGAATCTATAAAGTTTTACTTACATTGACTCAAATATGCTATCTTGCATTCTTATTAGTCAACTACTAATAATATACCCTTCTTATTATGTTATTTGCAGTCCAGTTTTTTGTGTTTTTAATACTCTGAAAATTTAATTTCTTAAATCATTATTTAAAAATTTTAATTTTTCACAATTTTTGGAATTAAAAATTAGCACCCATCTATTAAGATCCCAAAAAAAGTATCTACTTTCTGGATTTGTATAATTCGGAGCCACCCTCTATATCTTAAACTATATCATAAATATGCAGTATTGTTACTCATAACTTCTGTATAAAACATATTTAAAACTTCTTTATTTTTATAAAAAATATAGCTTATACTACCCTTAACACTATCTTACTTTAATAGACCTAATAAATTGAAACTTAGATTTGTTCAAGACAAAATTGAAATCGTTTCAGCAAGCTTTTTAATTTGACATCCATCATGATGGAATTGAATTTTTGTTTCATGTTGCTCAAATTGGCCCCTCAGTTCGTCTATATTAAATTACTATTAAATCTATATCTATATACTCCCGAAAATAGTGTGACTCTTTTAACCCCCCACTTATTAAAATCCGTTTAACCGTTTGGGTTTTACGAAAGTTTTTTTTATAATTGCTTATATTTGGAACACTCTCTTTAATTTGATATCTATTTGATACCTATTACGATGGGTTATAAAAATATTAATTTTTACATTACTGTTAAACTCCTCTGTGTAGTCTCAAAATACATATATATCTAAAACCAAAAGATCAATATCTAATCATCCAAATACAATAAATTAAAACTCAATATTATTTCAAAAATTCGTTCAGACATTTTGGTTATTTCCATCAACTTGATTACTGTTGCTGAGATATACAGAGTGTTTCATTTTAACTTCAAAAAGTAGTTATTTAACTAAGTAAAATATAATTACTTAGATCTAAAATAAAACCGACACCGTCAGAAGTATAGACGTCACGCAACGGCAAGAAAAATTAAATAGTTGCGGAAATGTTATGGTCCAAATAACAAAAAAGTCTTTAAATATTAAAAAAAAAACTCTTAAACTTTCTACAAATGTTTTGTTTTCTTTTAGCTCTAAGTAGTCACATTTTACTCAAAAATATTTACCCAATTTTAATAGCACCTTGTATATCTCAATAAACAGTATATTAACCAACTTCATGCAAATAACAAAAATGTCTTAGAAATAGACGTATCGTTAAAACCTAAAGACTTTTAAAACTCCTGCAGTTACTTAGGTTCTTGGCGTTTCGCCTATTTTAAATTAGTCCTAAATTACATTTTACCCCGCAAAAAAAATTTTTACCCAATTTCGACACACTTGTTTATGCCCCGAAAACGGCTTTTGGAGTTTATGATGATGCTGTAAATGAATTTCTGTATTTGTTTGAATTCGTCACAGGACCAATTTATTTTAAAAGAAATTTACAAAGAGTACTTTTTGATATTTATGTCCGTTTTAGAAATATTTCATTTCCATTTATTTTAAAAATGTTCATTATCCATTTTAAGTTTCCAGGGCAGCACATCAACTCCGTAATATTCGTTAAAATGGGTTTATACAGGAAATAAAATAATATAAAATAAAATAAAATATGCAATAAGGATTCAGAGGTGGTTTATACAGAAAATAAAGTTAAATAAAAACAATGCTGTCAACCCTGTAACACTATGGTTTTTTTCTAAGCATTCAATATTGCTATCCTATTGGATTCTTCCTTTAACATAACTTTTATTTAAAAATACACATAACTCATCCAAATTCAAAAATATTGAGTGAAATCGTCAATTTCAAATGTTCCAAGACGCAATGCTAATGCGCATTTTCGAAATAAAATAAAAAGATTGAAAACAAAAAAAAAACACTTATCACGCACAACTTATTTAGATCTGGGAACAGAATAACATTAAGCTTTAAGGCAATGTTGCCAGTTATATGAGGTGACAACGAGCGGCCAGCACTAAAATATGCCCCCTCTCGAAGGATGAGGTGACATCGCGTGGGCCGACCACAAACGGTATACGGCCTAAGTCCCTGCTACCTAACTCCACCCGCTCGATCCCACTAGGAATGAGCGTTTTATCGATAAAACATATGGATTATATATTTACAAGCAAATTAAACGCCATATGAAAGTGAGGATTTTTTTTGCTCTTCAATAATTTTACTTCAACCTATCGATAGATAAAATATAATATCGTCCAGACCTGCTCCCGACTGGTTCAAGAACCGGCAATCGAGTATTTTAGTTTTATTTGCTTTTGTATGTTTATTTTGAAAATATACCAATACAACTGACAAACAACTATTCAAGTCTTTCTATTTTTCCGTTTAAACATGGGTAATATTTTTTTCACTTTCTATACACGTTAAGAAAGTATAATTTCTTCTTTGGGTCTTCAGAAGCAACGGATTGCGAAGAGCCATTAACACAAAACATTGTCAACAGATGAACTTTTTAACCACAAAGGAGCAAGGAGCGTTTCTTGATCTGGCTGTTAATTTTTATATCACAAAATTCAATAGATGCCTAATCTCATTTGACATTCTCAGAATATATAAACTATTCCACACTCTATTCAGTTACGAGATGGAAAAAACTGTTATTTTCAAATATCAACCGCAACTGTTGTTTAAAAATATTATGTTGGCTACAGACAACAGTACAGCAACGGAGACCCCCGACAGCAGTCGTTACCAATATCGTTTTTTTTTTTTTTAATTATGACAACTAGTACGACATCGGCATATATAGTTTCGCATTTTATTTACCACGATTCGCTGCAAATTAATTTAGTTAAGTAACAAGGTAAAACAGAATGTTACTCAAAACGATTGAATAAAATTTAACGATCTAAAAGAACTTACCTGAAGTTCGATCGAAATTATATGAGGCATCCAGTCCAAAGATGTTAATTATTCACCACGTAGTCCGCCTTTTCGTACTACCGTCCACAAGATTTTAAAGACGAACATTGCTCACCCCACCACCGGGCAAGGCCTGTCCGTCGGTTCTCTCCTGCGCCGTCATTAAGTTTAAATAACAACCCTTTATTGCAATTCATAACAGCGGGTTGTGGATGGGCGGGTGATTAACATCTTTGGACTGGATGCCTCATATAATTTCGATCGAACTTCAGGTAAGTTCTTTTAGATCGTTAAATTATATTTCGGCATCCAGTCCAAAGATGTTAATTATTCACCACGTAGGATGTTTAAAGACGTGTAGGTTATGAATTGTCATTAAAAATAGGATAGATTTTTTTTTCTTTTTTGTAGAAATATACAAAACATATTATAAAAACATCAATTTTTTAGAAAAATGCAAAATATATTATGAACACATCAAACTTTCTAGAAAGTTAGAAAACATATTATGAACACATCAACTGAATATTATTTATTCTTATGTAATAAATTAACTTGATTACATAACAGCCTTAAGGTAGTTATTATAAACATTAACAAAACATAGGATAAGGTTATATAATAACGTGAACTAAGTGTTAAAAACACCAAAAGCAAACTGATCATGATTAATTAAGGGGCGATTGTAAAACTTTGCAAAAGTTTCAGAGTTCTTGCTCCAACCTGCCGAGTTCTTAATTACCTCTATTGAGACACCAGCTCTTTTGGCCGCAGATGTTGAAGCGTGCCTACTTGAATGAGACGAAAAAATGCTAGTGTCGACCCCTGCCGAATGCAGGGTACTTTTAACCCATCGGCTTAATGTTTGCTTTGAAGCTAGTCTGTGCGGCTTTTGCAAAGTTATAAATAAGTGATCCAGATTAGTCTCCCTTACTTTTTCAGTTTCTTTAATGTATTTATTTAAACAAGATAAAACACATATATCAGGCATTTCTTCAAACTTAGGAAGAATTAAACAAGCCTGAGTTGTGCCTACACTGGATGTTTTAATTCTGTCTGGAATTAAAATTTGTACACCCCCGTCATACGTTTTAATGTTTGACAATTTAATAAGGCTTATGGTTTGTAGCCTTTGGCCAGTAGCCAAGACTAAAAGTGTGACAAGTTTTTGAGATAACAATTTTAACGTATTTGGAGGATGTTTTCCAAAATAATCAAAGATCTTTTTAGGATCCCAAACACAATTATAGCGAGGTTTGGGTGGTCTTAGCCTCGAAACTCCCTTCATATATCTCTTTAAGAGTGGATCTTGTCCTAAATTACCATGGAGAATCAATGATAAGGCAGCCCTATGGGAATTAAATGTACCAAACAAACAGTTAGATTTAGTTAATAAAGATTGAAGAAAAATTAAAACATCCTGTGTACTAGCCTTAAATGTATTAATTTGAGATTGCTGGCAAAATTCCCACCAAAGCTTGTACGTTACCCCATATTGTTTGATGGTGGCCTCGGATAATGAGTGCAAAGTGGTCTCGATAGCGCAATCCGGAACTTCTTGCAATTTCATAGCTTTCCTGATAGTTTCGAGGCTACCAGGGTAAGGTTCGCCGCTAAAGGATGGGTTTGTCGACTGAAAGAGGAAACCAAAAGTTTAGGGTTCGGTTCAAAAAAAATCGAGTCATTAATAGAAAGTTTTACAAAAAGTGGATACCATGACTGAGATGGCTAATAAGGCACTACTAAGATACCCTCCGCATTATCTTGTATTATTTTTTGTAGAACTCTTAAAATTACTGCAAATGGGGGAAATGCATAAAAATTAACGTGTGTCCAAGAGAGAGTAAAAGCATCACAAGCAATTGCTTCTGGATCCCTAAACCATGAAACAAACTTAGTACATTTGCGATTATTTTTAGAAGCGAATAGATCCACCTCAGGAGATCCCCATTTGTTTTTTATCTGAATAAAGGCATATTTTGCCAAAGACCACTCCGTTTCAGGCTGTAATACCCTTGATTCCGAATCGGCTTCCCAGTTGTCCTTTGTGTTGATGTAAGATGCAAATAACCATAAATTGCGTTGCTCGCACCATTGCCATATTTCTTTTGCCAGGCAGTGTAGGTGTGTATACTGCACGCTACCCATACGATTTATACAGGCAACTGCTGTTGTATTATCACACCTTACAAGGACATTACAGTTTCTTAAATTTAAATAAAACATTTTAAGCCCAAAAATATAGCCTTTAGCTCTAAAAAATTGATGTGATTTTGCCTCTCCTGAACAGTCCACCATCCGTGAGTTTTTTCATTGTTGCAAAAAATACCCCACCCAGAAAGTGACGCATCTGAAAACATTTCTAGCTGAAATGAATCTTGTTTGATGTCATTATAGGTAAAATTAATGTTACTTAACCACCAAGAAAAATCAGGAGAAGGCAAAATTGACATATTGCCGCTGTAATTCATATGGTTTTGTTGAAGGGCTCTTAATTTTTCTCTTTCGAAATATTTGGTATACAGCCACCCGTATTTTACTGCGGGACACGCTGATACTAATAATCCTAGAATTTGAGCAAATTTTCTGATTTTAAACACTTTTTTATTTTGAAAATATGTAATCCATTGGACAATTTTGTCTCGCTTCTCGTTTGGAAGTTCCAATTTTAGAGAGTCTGTATGAAAAATAAAACCTAGGAATTTGCACCATTTTGACGGAGTTAAGCTACTTTTTTCATTGTTAATAATGAACCCGAGAGATAAGAATTTTTACCGCTAGTTCGGTTTTACTTTTACAGTCTGAGAATGATTCACCAAAAATTAAAAAATCATCTAAGTAATTTACGCATATAATCCCTTTTGACCTAAACTGCTGTACTACTGGCTTAAGAATTTTTGTAAAGGCATGGGGTGCTGATGATAAGCCAAATGGAAGACACGTGAACTCGTAGAGATTTTGGTTAAATGAAAATCGCAGATATTTGCGATGTTGTGTGTCTACAGGTACCAAAAAATAAGCATCTTTGAGATCCAATGAGGTAAGAAACCAGTCTTTCTGAATTAGTCTCAGAACAGTTCGCGTGTCCTCCAGTTTAAAATGTGGAGCCTCTACAAACTCATTAAAATATTTTAAATTTAAGATAAATCGTTTCCTTCCGTTAGACTTGTCTGCTAGAAAGAAACTGGATAAAAATTGGTCAGGAACTGACTCGCATTTGACCACCGCCCCTTGTATATACAAGTTTTCTATTTCAGCAGACACAAGTGAAAGGTCTTTTTTAGAGAAAACTGGTTCTTTAGGGAGCCTGCTCTGTATCGGTGTTTTATTCAAGGGTATCCAGTAGCCCTTAATCCATTTTAATATTACTTTACTTGTAGTTATAGTTGTCCATTTTTTGTAAAATTTGGATAGGTTACCTGCAATAATATGAGAACTTACCCTATTTACCTCCTTCTCCTGTATTTCTCCTTCAAGTTGGGTTCTTTCGAGGTTCGCCCTTTGTAGGGTCCGTTCTCCCTCTGCTGACGGACCGGGCGATAACGGTTTAAAGTCTGGTATGAACGTGTTTTCCCAGATCCCATTTCCTTTTTTCCGGTTTTAAAATAGTTGGAAACAGGAGCAGGGGTTTTAAAAACAGGGGCGGAAACCGATACTTTCATATCTTTACTAGCAGCCTGTAAAGTTTTTGCCGCTTTAACTTTTTCAATCAGATCTGGTCCGAAGAGGAGATCAGAAGGAGGGCATTTCTCCAGTAATTCTTTTGTGTCTTTGTTTATATAAGGGTAAATGAAACTACGGCGAGCCATAGACAAGTCGTAAAATAAACTGGACATGAGACGTCCAGCATCCGACAAACTTGGAAGCAATACCTCTTTATATTTTGTTGGTAAATTATCAGCATCCGTAAAGATGCTATCAATTTCTTTACCTAGAGCAGCTAGTCCATTTCCCAATTTAGTTTGGAATTTTACATATGCCTCGTCCTTTTTCCTTATGTTTGCGGGTATAATAGATTTAGATTCAGGATTGGTCACTGGAGGGATCAACAAGGTGCAGTTTGTCGGTATTTTATATTTGCTAGAAATGCCATTATATTCGGCCTCTGACATGCCTTTAGTAATAATATTAGACCAACGGCCTGCTAAGGCTGAGTGGAGTTTAACAACATCACTATCACTGGGGGAGGGGTCCTCACCTAAAATATTCAACACATCCTTCGGTAGAACAACGTCGTTGTGAATGATAAAGTTCATCTGATGGGAGAACTTCAGTAGTTTGTGCCATGTCGCACGGACTATGGGCGAAACTATCTATTGTGTTTGTCGAGCCGCCCGGGTCTCGAGCTACACCACCATAAACGGATTTATCGTCCGATATCTCAGAACCTGAACGGCTACCTTGATGTCGTGAAAATCCTCCAGAGGAACGATACGACATAATGGAGGAAGAGCGCTGTCGTGACCTGCCTCGGCGATTCGCCTGGGAACGCGATCGAGAGCTTGAACGACTACGCTTTGCATGTTTTTTATAAAATTTTTCAAGTTTATCAAGCCTTTTATATAATTCCTTACTTCGGCTATCCTCTGACTCGCTGCTAGAGGATCGATGTGTCCACGTCTTACATTTTCCCATCTCTAAATTTGTATAATAAATAATAACAACGTAATAATTAATATTTTACTTATTCGTCAGTTGTTGTCGAGAGCGAACGGCGGCAGGCGACACACACGCACGGAGCACAAGAAGGCGAATGACGGCGCAGGAGAGAACCGACGGACAGGCCTTGCCCGGTGGTGGGGTGAACAATGTTCGTCTTTAAAATCTTGTGGACGGTAGTACGAAAAGGCGGACTACGTGGTGAATAATTAACATCTTTGGACTGGATGCCGAAATATAATATAAATTTTATTTATATAAAAAATATTCAATTTTTGTTCATGAATCCCAGATAAACCTACACCAGATGCAAAACATAAGCAAGTAGCGCGCCGATTTTCTTTGACCATGGCGCGAGAAGCATATATGACCTGCACGAAAAATGTTCGATATTCAAAAATTATTAATAAATTAAAAAAGCATTACCCACGCCAATTCAAATTTTTAGGAAACGAAATGCTAGAATTTATTATTTGTGAATGACTAGTTTTGAAGAAACTTATTTATGCTTTACTGCGATATAAATTTGATTTAATCTTATCTAATTAAATTGAAAAACTAATTATATTTTTATTTCGAAAAATTCCAAATGCACTGTTTAAAAAACATATTCAGTAAAATATTTATTTCAAACACACAAGTATAAAAAATATCTGAACATTAATATAATATGACAATCTAATTTATTATGTAAGTAATTAAGATTTAAACATTACTTACAATAACATATTTATTAGAAATGAGAAAAAAAATAATTTTCCTATCGGTCTTTTCAGTTTTTTTAAAATGGTTAAATCTCTATTAATAAATTTTACGAAAGTGGGAAGTTCGGACACAGATGACCAAAATCTAAAAATTTAAACGTGAAATATATATAATTGGTATCTTTCAAAAAATGGTTTTACTGCAGCTCAATTTATTTACGTGCCTTATATTTTCTTAAATTTAATTATATTTACTGTTTTTTTAACATACTTTATAGTTAATATATACAAATATTAGCCGGCGGTACTGTGTATTAACAGCAACAATTACTCTGCACGGACCATCATAATAGTATTTCCGCCGTTAAACCGACTTTCTTTGCTAGAAGCATCGGGCTGCACCTATTTTTTAATAGACTTCTCGGCAATACAGCAAATTTTTTCTTTAGGAATACAAAATCCGCCGTTAATGTAACTAAGGAATATTAACGAAGCTTATATATCGGAATATAAAGACGGTTTTTTTGTTCTCTGCCATGACCTGTCTGGCTCAGTGGTAGCCTGGTGGAGTAACATTTGACACGTAGTGAGTTCAAATTCTTGTTGACTTGTTTCTTTTAAAATTTTTTTTTTTGCTTATTGAAATTGTGCTTGAATATAGGTTTGCGTTTTGTTTAGCGCCGGCTAGGTGGTTTTTTTTAGTTGATTTTAAAAAAATGTAAAAATTAGGTTAGAATTGGTTGGATTTGCAAGAAAGCGCTTGATACCGCGTCAAAATACTATTCAAGATAGTGGCGCTATTTTGTTATAAACCCAACAATAAATATAAATGGGTACATCCCAAAGCAAAAGTTGTTAATAATAATACATTTATAGTTATAACGTCATTACAGTATTAAAACATACAAGTATATATACAATTGAAAGTTAAACTACTGGCTAACAATAGGTCTTGTATAAAAAAAAGATAGGGAAGGTATTATTTTCGGCGAATTTAGCATTCTTACAGAGAAAGTACGCCGTACGGCGGAAGTATAATAAAACAAATGTAAAAAAATTATATTTAGTTCATTATTTTATAACATTTTTTTTGCATTTATTTTATTCATACATTCACGATTGGACACCATAATATTTTGTCATGGGATTTACGTATGTACGCCAAATAACAGTCAATTCCGATAACGACAACTGTTTTATACTATTTAGCATTTTTTTACTCACCCTGTTTAATATAATCACCATTTAACGCCTTAATATTATATGTTTATCATATTTCAGTCAATTCCGATAAACAGAACGGTTTTGTAATATTTAGCATTTTTTTTAGCACCCTGTATAAGATATTTACTTTTTGACATATTGTTTTCTGATCGACTAGGTATCATTCGCTAGTGCTTTAAGTAGCTTCGTTATTGCTTGCATAATTTTGGAAATATTTCTTTTGTTTCAAGGTCAGCCCCTAGTTTGTCTGATCGACTGAAACTAGGCATCATTCGTTAGTGCTTTCTTATTTTTGTACATATTGACTTACCATTGTTTTGGGTTAGCCTCCAAAGTTTGTCTGGTCGACCAATACTAGGTGTCGATCGTTAAGGCTTGCTTAATTATGGAAATATTCGTTTATTTTCTTTAAAGATCAGCGCCCCCCCAAGTATTTCCAACTCGCTCAAATTTGGTCTCAACTTCCGCAAATATTTTTTTTAATTTCAAGGTCAGCTTCCAAAGTTTTCCTGATTTACCCAAACTACGTGACATTCGTTAGTGCCTCAAGTAGTTTCGTTATTTCTTGCTTAATTTTGGAAATATTCATTTATTTTCCTTCAAGGTCAGCCTTTAAAGTATTTCTGATCGGCTCCAACTAGGCGTCGGTCGCGTCGTTCGTTAGTACATTTTTGGTGCTTCTCTTAATTTCGTTAGTGCTTTCTCTCCTTTGTAAATGTTCGCTTACCTTTGTTACTAATGTTTTTATGATCGGCCAATACTAGGTCTCGTTTGTTAATTGCTAATTTTGAAAATATTCGTTTATTCTATTTAAAAGTCGACCTCCAAAGTATTATGGATTCGCTCAAATTTGGTCTCATTCGTTAGTGCTTCATTTAGTTTAGGCACGAGGCACTAACAAAACTAAATGAAGCACAGAGAAGTACCAACGAATGAGACCAAAGTTGACACCTAAACTGGACCGAGATCAAAAACAACTCCAACCCAAAACCGAGGGAAACGAAATTTCTAAAATTAATCAAGCTAACGAAACTACTTGAATCAATAACAAATGACACCTAGTTTTGGTCAATCAGTAAAACTTTAGGGATGTCCGCTAAACTAAAGAAGCACTAACAAAACTAAATGAAGCACGAAATCAGAAATACTTTGGGGCTAAACCTTAAAAAAAAAACGAATATCTCCAAAATTAAAGAAGCAATAAAGGAACTTCTTAAAGCGCTAGTGAACGACATCTAGTTTGGGCCGATCAGAAAAACATTGAGGGGCTGACCTAAAACGAAAGAAATAAAACTAATCAAAGCACCAAAAAACGACGCCTAGTTTGAGCTGATTCGAAAGACTTTGGGTCTGAACCTTTGACATTAAACATAACTGGAACAAAACATTTGCGAAACTAAGAAAGCACTAACGAAGCCAAATGAAGCATTAACAAATGACACCAAATCTGAGCGAATCGAAGATACTTTGGGGACTAACTTCATGGATCCTATAGTATTCCGTTGTTGGTTCTTTTTAGGAAAAAAATGTATTTTTATTTCCTTAGTTTTTTTTATATATTCGCGAAGATGGAAAACATCGAACCTAAATCAAATTATCAATAATATTCTCGACGGTATCACTTAGTACCTACGTTTGTTAATTTAATAAATATTTCGTAAATAATTATATTTGTCTCAATTTTTGTAATGTTTTAATATTTAACGTGTGATAAGCAAAAAGCTATCTATACTAAAGATTAAACGTATATATAACGATAAAAGTAACGAGGCAACGTACAATACGGTTAAACTGTGGTTCACAAATTGATATTTTAACCCAACGAGCTCCGCTTGCCGCTGTTGTAGTTTTTCTGTATTGTTGTAGAATTGTCAAAACACTTCGAAACAATGGTTCTCAGAGGCGAAGTTTTAAAGACCAATTCCTGAGACTTCATCCTAACTTGTGACATTTCTTGATATTGACACCAGCATTAAACGCACAACAGGAAAAATAAAACACTATTTGTCACTTCAAACTTGCTTTATTATTCTCACTGATGTAAAAAAACACATGCACAAAACAAAATAAGAAATGTCACGTTAAACATTTAGAAGGGGTTAATATACCAGAAATTAAACACAGAAAAAGGAAAATACCTGTTTTTTTGTATCCCTCCTTTAAGAATTCCTTATCCTTTATCCAAAAAAGCGAATCCTAGACAATATTAAATTAGGGGGACATTTCCAACATTTGCGCTAAAATCCTAATCGAAGACAAATAAGAGTACAGTGATCCAAGTTTTACTTTTTATCCTTAAAAATCCTTTTCAGATTCCTTGAATCCTTTTAAAAAATCCTTATGTTTTATTTCAGAATCCTTAAATCCTTTTAGTATATCCCAGAAATGGTTTCCAGATTTCAGACCTGGGATAAAACAGTCATTTATATTACATTTACAGTAATTGTGTTAATGCAGTTATGTTTTATAAACCAAGATAAATTAAAGCAATTTACTTCTGCCTCAAAATTACTTCGATTCATTTTTACTACTATCACTAAGAGTAAAGAAAGATATTAAAATTAAAATATTAGTCAAGGTATTCATATTTCAATTTTTTCCAGATCTACCAAAACGATGACTGGAGTGCATAAACTACTAGCTGTTTGATAAACCTTTTTAAATTTGATTATACATTTCAGTAATGAATGGAAAAGCACAAACTGAAGATAACTAAACTAAGAATGGGGGGTGAATTAACAACTTACCAGGGGCGTGCAGTGAAATTTTAAGAAAGGGAAGCAATTTTTAGAAACTTACCTATTTGTAATGTAATTTGATTCTGCGATAATTTTTTTCAAATTCGTCAATGACGTCATCATAAAAACGTCGATGCTCCTGCCCCGTTGAATTTCTCACGAAAAAGAAGAGATTTAAAGGCATCTTCTGGAAAACTTTTTCTTTTAAATGCATCAAAATAGCAGAACTCGAGGAATTTAAAATCATTTAAACCGTTAAATCTATAGTTTATTTGTTGCTGAATTTGATCGATTATTTCATAAAAGAGGCGTGTGTATAATGTTTGAACATCTCCCACCTTGTTCGAAGACGCTTGGCTTGTGGCTCTACATTTCACGTTATCGTTTTCTCCCAAAATAGGTCAAAGTCATCTCTTTTTTGGCTTAACATGGACTTAAAATCATCCACTTTATTTAGGCAAACAGCAATATCATTTGTTTTAGCTCGTAATATATTAAAAACATTGTCCGAGAATGGAAATATTTCTGAAAATATGTTCAACAAATAATAAAAATTAAAATCTCGTTTCAAACAGTCCAAAAACCCCCTCGAACTATTTATTGCTTCTGAGTCCCAAGTTTCATTATTTTCTATTATATTCTCAAATAGTTCAATCAGTGATTCACGATTTTCAGATACTGTTAACACAAGTCTTCCATTATAGTTCCACCTAGTAGGAGCACTTTGGGCAATCGTTTGTGGACAATGGAGTCCAAAGCTTGTGTACGTTTTGTTGACTTTGAAAAAAAAGCAGCCATGCCACTTAAAGCAACGTAAAATACTTTACACTCTTTAATGTGATTGATGGACTGAGATAAAACTAAATTTAATTTATGAGCAAAACAATGGACAAACACAGCAGTTGGGAAAATTTCTCGAACTTTAGCTTGCAGACCCCCTAATTGTCCTGCCACCACTGCAGCTCCATCATAGCTTTGAGCAAGTAATTTTTTCTCTCCATTAATTTCTTTAGTAACTTTATAAACTACGGTATATAATGCATCTGCTGTACGATTTTTGAACACATTCTTAATACCTAAAAATCGCTCTTGAATACTGTGTAATATTAGTGATATCAGTTGTTTCGTCCAGAACAATAGCAATGAACCGCGCCTCGCCAATCTCCTGCTTAATTCTTTTTAGAATAATGGTTGCAACAGCGGAAATTAAATCATTCTGGATTCGATTCAACGTTCCGCGAAAAACGCTAGAGTGCTCTAAATGATTTTTTTAACCAATCATCATATTTATCCATTAAACTATGTAAATCTTGAAAATTTCCTCTATTTGAAGAAACCCTTGTTTCGTCATGATCTCTACATCCCATTTCGTGCTGTCCGAGAATACAAACAACATCGGTAAGTATTCTTAATATTTGCCTATTTTTATCGACTAGTTCATTATGGCGGCGGTGACTAATTTCCAACTGTTTATTAAGGGCGTGTTCAATTATGGTTTTGCGGAAGACTTTTTCTTTTATGATGGCCTGTAAATGCGCTTTGGACATAATGTGTCTTTATACAGCTTTATGGAAATTGTTTGAATCGGAAAAACCAGTTTTATTCCAGAGACCTTTTTCATTTTCAAAAAGTAAACATGACCAACAAAATAATTTACTTATATTTTCACACCCTGTTAGCCATTTAAATTGTTCGTATTGTTTTTCCGGATAAAAATATCTAATACAGTTTTTCATTTTTGTGGTTAAATTTTTCATAGGCGGTTTTGCCCTTCCGTTGAAAATTATTTGAAGCTTATCAGCAAAGTTCAATGTTAAAAATCCCTTTATTATTAAGACACACAGCACACATTCACACACACTCTTCTTAATAAATTCTCCAATATTTTCAACGCTATTACCGACAGCCGAAGTAGACGGTATTTGCATATCCACCTCCGTATTATTGTCTTCCATATCGCACCATGCACGACGCGACGTACGTATCACACAACACACGGATAGCCATTCAAACAAAGAACCTACCCCAACGATAGCTTCCGCCACCATTTAAATCACGCGACTGAAATGCAAACATTGCAAACAGCCGGTGGAAAGTTAAATAACCTCTGGCTCGATTCACAGGAAATCAAGCATACAGGACTTGGCTGCAGAGAAGCTAGCGGCTCGCATAGGTTCTATTCGATATTCTATTGTGGCTGGGTCTGAGTCAAAGCCGCATTTATTACGGGCTTGATAATTAAAGATTAATATAAACTAAATTAATGGTTTCCTATTTCAAAAATTACATTTTAGATGTTTTTTTTTTGGGGAAGCACTGCTTCCATGGACTGCACGCCCCTGCAACTTACAGCTAAATGGTTATTTCCACATTTTTAATTAGATTATGCCAGTTTCAAATGCTTTTATTAATAATATTCACATTCCATTAGTTGCAAAATGTATAAATAGAAAGCAAATCTTAAATAGCTATTAAAAAAACAAAGTCTTTTGATGAAGAAGAACCAGAATTTGCCATTTGCCAAACAGCAGCAGATCGTCCTCTTACTAAAATTCTAACTGTGGAAACCATCATTCTAAACAGACTTGAAATTCCCTGTAAACATTATTAGATTTTTAAAGCGGGCTTGGAATTCAATATATTATTTATACTTAAAATCAAAATCACTAAATACTCCTGAACTTTTAAACCCTAAGCTTTCTTGATGACACTATAACATACTCTCACCCAATCAAGTTCAACCTGGATTCTTCTTGTGTAAATATCCAATTTTTATATTGTATCTTAAAAATCCCACATGAACCTTCTGGTTTGTGCTTTCAAATAAAATCCTATATTATAAATTTTATTAGTTCATACTGTTTAAGTTGTTGACTACCTGAGATCTGCTCTCTACTTATCAATATAATTTATTACATTCCACTGATAAGACTTCATAGAAATATGTGTATATAATTTTAAGGCAGAAATGAAATAAAACTTTGGGAGTATTAGAGCAAAATCGGAAGTGAAGAGTTGTGTATTTACCCTTTTGTATCCAGACTAATCCTCAGATCCTTTTCTTTCCTTTTTTTATTTCTGTCCTTATGTAAAATCCTTAGAATTGAATCTCCATTGACCGATTTTTTAAGTAATTAAAACCCAAATCATAAATAATAGTCAAAATGGGGATTTCCATGTATTATTTCAATTTATATACATCTTCAAACTTGATTTTAACTATATTATTTGGCAGTTCACAGGATAAAAACTTAGTAAAAAAATTTTAAAAACCTAATGACCTGTGACATTAATTTTAAAGATATCTTTAAAAGCACCGTCTCATATCAACAGTTACTTACTTGTAAACATAATTGAAAAATATTAAAATACATGGAATGGTAAGATTAAAAGACTAAAATATTAACTGACAAGCCAACACTGGCATTTCCTGTGTTACATTATTTTTACTATTTAAATCTTCTTCACTTGTAATAGTATTCTATATAGCATGTACAGTGCGATTCATTTATCTTGATAACATTTTATATCACCGTTAGTTTTAAAGTTACCCATATGAACCAAAAAACAAACTGTCGGGTTGCTTAACAAGTATTTTTCTAATAATTCAAAAAACAAAAGACTATGAATTTTACAAGATATCACCATAAGTTGTATTTGTCCCTCGAATAGGTCTCTTCTTGTAGATTATAAATATATCTGGTTTGATAACTATTTTCTAAGTTATCTGAGAAATTTAAGAAAAACCCCGCCATAAAAGGCAATGTATTCCCATCGACGCTACTATGTAATAGAGCGTTTTCCATCTCTAACACACTACCTCTTATTGCAGGGTTTTTCTTCAATGTATCGCGTGCCTTGAAGATAAAGCTAACAAATCAGATATATTTATATACTGCAAGAAGAGACCCATTTGAGGGACATATAGTATACACGGTTTCCCATTTAAAAAAATACAACTTATTGTGATCTCGTAAAATTGTTTTTGTTTTTAATTATTAGAAAAAACTTAATATAAGCAACCCTACAATATGTTATTTGGTTCATATGGCAAACTTTAACACTCAAGGAGATATGAGAGGTTAAAATGTTATATCAACACAAATTGTTCCCACTGTACATCCCCACTTTGGATATAGTATGACAATTCTGTATGTATTGATAAAAATTTTCTTTTTTCATAATTTTTTCAAATACCTTATCACAAACTAAACATGTTCACATAAGAATTAATTTCCCAATTTTAAAATTTATCCTAAACCCTGGAGTGCAATAAACCCTGATCTTAGCCCTCCCTATTAATATTCTTCTGTAAAAATTTCCTCCTTCTCATCCAAAACTCCTTGAAATCCTTATAATGTAATGCAGTATTCCAATCCTGTGTATCCCTTTAAAAATTATCCTCTATTTTGAAGTGTCCCTCCATTTTTATCTCTCATAATCCGTTTTGTGATTTATTAGTGCAAAAGTCCCAGTATTTTCCTTTTTATCCAACGTTGTTTTGTCCAACATTGAAAAATAAAATACAGCATTAGTCACTTATAAATCTAAATTTAATGTTTTATTTATTAAATATTTAACTAGCTTAACCAAGATGACAAACATATAAAGTTTTCATAGAATCAATATTACATCCTCAATTTTAAAGTATTCTTTAAGAAAATCCTCATAACTGCTATGCACAGTTTTGTAATTCAAAATAAAGTCTAAATGACATTTTGGCTAAACTACTACTATGCACAAACTCGCTTTTCCATAATAATCTGAAAAAAGTCACAATATACGAAAGTACATCACTGAAAATATACACCCTAATTTAGTTTCCAGTTTTTTTTTACACTGAGCCCAAAATTAAAATATCAGAAAAACAAAAAAAATTAAAATATTTCAATCATGAGAACTATGTACCTCTGGTCTTAATCCTAAGTGGTATAAAAAAATCGTATCTAAGTGCTTTTATCAAGAGCCAAAAGATTCTTCACAAAGGCAACCTAGAAAAAAATACATTAACGTTACAGGAATGATATAACTTCTTTTCTGATAACTTTTGCTCTTACACTCTCCCATGTATGTTGAACAAAAAATTAATATTTTTCAATAATAAAATTAAAATTTTACAAAAAAAAATATAAATTCTTACCAAAAAATTGATATGAAATATATGAATGACAGAAATATTTATTTGCAAGCCTGATAAAATGTGTATTTACAAAAACCTCCATAGTTAAGATATAGTTCTAAAATATACACTAAAGTAAACACTCGATGTAAAATTTAAATACAAACAGAAAGCAGCAAGCATTCTTTGCAAACTAAATACTGATTTATCACTTCACATAATTTTGTAATTCTTCATCAATGAAAGTTGCATCCTATAGATTAAAATCTGTTTCCAAACTTGATATTGTTGATATTTTTTAATTTCATTCCCAGAAGAATGGAGGACTATATAATGAGCAACAAGTAATAAGATTTTTATGAAAACTAGCTACCTAACATAGAAAATACAAAGTACACTGACCTACTTGCTTAAGAACGTGATCTGCTTCTGGAATAACTTCTCTTTACAGGGCTGTATGTAGGTGAACCCCGTCGGCGCGGTGAAAATGAGCGAGATCTAGAACGCCCCCCAGACCTGCGACTGTCGCTGCCCCCTCTGTCTTCTTTTACACGAATATAGGCCACTTCACCCTTAAAAAACAAGACAAAATAAATATATAATTCCTAGTTAATACATTTTTGGGTGCATAACACATTAGTACTACAAAAACTAGTATTTTTTATAAAAACGATACTAGGAGATCTGTTAGAGGCCCAATTTAACAAAATAGGGGGTTACCGAAAAGAAAATTGTTTTCTTAAAACATAATCTCAAATATGTGAAAAATCTACTCAAATTAAAAATTAATGCTCCAACAGGCGCTACACGGACATAACCGACCCGCTATGTTACAGCTTCCACAGACAGTTTGGGTGTATAGCCATATGTTCATCTTTACTGTTATAGATACACTCTTTTATATTAATAAAGAAAACCTAAGCAAATCTAATGCTCTACTCATGGCGCTATTACAGCTCAGACTCGGACCAAACCAGAAAGTAAGCAAATTAAAGTGTCAGATACTAAAAATCTGAAATATTACTCAAATATTTATTAATTAATTAATTTTGTTAAAGTAGGTTTCTACAATTATCTTAGTATCATTATTTTGATTAAAAAAAAAAGTACTCGTTTTTTGCAGCGCAAAAGTGTTGCATATTTTCTGAAAAATGCATTTCATAAATGTTGTGTTGGATGGAGCAAAACCTATTGTACCAGACTCAATTTGGTTTTCACAAGGAGAAATCAACACAGGATGCCTATATAACTTCTGAAAACTTCATTATAAAGGGTCTTCAAGACAGATTTCAATTCATGGGGTTATATTTTCACTATTCTAGAGTTTATGAAATGGTAGACCACAATATCTTAAAAGATAAATTGTTTGCTTATCAACTGGGGTGATTGTCCCTTGAATGGATATCATACCTCAAAAACCGGTTCCAAAAGGTTGTTCTGTGTGGGCAATAAGAAATTTGATTCAGAGCTGCAAAAACTAGAAAGAGGTGTGCCTCAGAGAAGAGTCTTGGATCAATTCTTTTTCTGATTGTCTCTATTTGCAGATAATATATCCATAATTTTAAATACGTTGGTTCACTGCTATCATATTATGGTAATGTAGCATGGGATAGCAGTTTAAGAATAAACAAATTGAATTTTTACACAGGAGGGAGGTATGAGACTTTTGTGTTATTTATTTTTATTTTTTTACCTTTTTTGTTGTATTCCTTTTGTTGTATTGCAAATTGTGGAAGTAGAGAAATAAGAGACAATCTTACATTTATTTTTAAGTTTCAAAAACTTGATGAATTTTCGTCGATGCGGCTCAAGTGGATTACTGCCATAAAGAGAGGATTTACATACAACTAAATCAAATTAGGCCCAAGTATGTGCAAAACATTTCATATCAATCATTTATTAAAAAACTAAAATTAATCCAGCTAATTAACAATTATGATTCTCAATCGAACCGATCAAAGTTTTGTACCTTTACATATTTCAATGCTGAAGTATTTTTTTTGTTTGGGAGATCGAGGAAATCCTACTTAAAAGACTCATAGTTCTTAAATTCATTATATGATAATATATACTTTTTACATTCTGTCTTAAACTTACGAATTCATCATATGTCGAATTTTATTACATACTGTAGGAACTAAATAATGCACGCTTTTTAGACTGATATTATCCTAGCATGAGTGTGGCAGCTATGGTATATAGTATTTACAGAATTTTTTTTTTCATGTATAAGTGAAGCTACGATAACCATATACTGGGTTATTACTTACTTAAAACTAATATTTACCAAAAATGCCTGTCAGCAAAACCTGTGACGAATGAAGAAAGATCTTATGCATTCAGGACAGTTCTTAAATTATGAATGGTAGAAATTCCAGACACAGGTTTTACAATAAAGGCATAAACTTTCTTTGCAAAATTTAAGTTTCTCAATAACTTCTCAAAAAAATAAGATGGGAACAAAATGCAACTATTTTTTTTAGAGGCTCGATGGTATAGTGCAAGCATATAATTAAATTTTTTCTAGACTAAGTTTTAGTAAAGGGTAACAGTTTCATTACCTTGAAAAAAATTGAGTTCTTTTACATTCGTCATCAGGTTTATTATTGTAAAGACATAACTTTTTGTTCTTATTACATTTACTCTGAAAATGATAAATATTCTTGCACTCTGACATGCATAACAATTTATTTAAATAAAAACTTGTTTCTTTTATTAATATATGTTTTATTTATAAAAAAAATATGTTGTGGGTGATGTACGAAATATTAAATGCACAGATTGAACTAAGTTTAACTTGGATATACAGAATTTAAAATGAACAACTCCCCAGTAACAATGTCCATATTTGTTACTGGGGGGAAAGTCGTTTGGATCTATACTACAAAAGGATCTAATTTTTAATAAT
Source organism: Kuschelorhynchus macadamiae (assembly GCA_030620095.1). Classification (NCBI taxonomy): domain Eukaryota; kingdom Metazoa; phylum Arthropoda; class Insecta; order Coleoptera; family Curculionidae; genus Kuschelorhynchus; species Kuschelorhynchus macadamiae. Next base: position 70,422 of record JAUTXW010000976.1, on the reverse strand, counting down.
AAAAATAATTTGTTTGCACCGCTCGGCGACTTCGGCGTTCTCACTTCAAGACTTCAAAAAGTATTCACGTCATAACTAAGTTTAAAACGAACACACAATTATAGAAAAATTTCCTGTACAAAAAAATGCACTACAATATACATAAAAATCCATCAAATTTGCTTTTATATTATCACACACTCATATGGAAGCCATACTGACAGCAGTCAGCTGCTTTGTTGGACTGCCTAATAACACAGAAGAAAATATTAAGAACAATATTGTTTGAAACTAGGAATCACTTATGTAGATACTTATTTAGGGAACTGAACGTTATATATAATATCAGTTTTTATATTACAATGTTCAAAACCATAATTTAAGACAGATGAGAACATAATGGGAAGTGATAATATGTGCTTATTGCGGATCCGTTCTCAATCCTGCTGGAAATAAACAATTTTAAGAAAAATATTACTTATTGTAAAAATTCTATTGCACAGGTTGCAGAGCCAGGCCCCTCAAAAATGATTTAATTTACTCCTTGTATATACAATTTTGTAATTGTCCTTGAGTAGGATGACCCCGATCGATAGCTCTTTGGCAAGTTATTCTTGATCAATAACTGTATTAAATAAATACATAATAGAAAATATTGATAATTTTCTTACCTCATGAGATCTAAATCTCGAGTCGTCCAGTTTCTTAATGGCATACTTCATATCCTCATATCTCAAAAATTCTACTACCCCAGATCCATCTTTAAAAGCGTCTGCAAAACATACATCCCCAGCTTCCCTCATATGATCCTGTGAAACAAAATTATAAGCAACTTCATATTTAAATACCAAAATACTGATTCAAAAGTCAAAGACAATAAAAATCTTCCTTAGGATGCAGTACCAATTTCCAATACTATTTACAAGTAATTAATCATTAGCTCACCTTTAAATCTTGCCAAGATCCACTAGGCGGTAATCCAGTAACTAATACTCTATATTGGCTTCTTCTAGCTGGAGGTCCTCTGTTGCCTCTACCACCTCCACGACCTCCTCTAAAGCCACCACCTCCACGACCTCCACCACCGCCGCCTCCTCCACCACTACCGCCACCACGTGGAAACTCAACTCGAAGTCGGTAGCCATCATAATCATATCCATCCCTAGCATGCACAGCATCTTCAGCATCTCTGTGGAAAATAACACAAAAATTAATATTTATTGTCACTAACAAAGCCTTTTGGATGTGATAATAACTTGTTTCTATATGTTACATCTACAAGAAAAACTGCATATATATATAAAAACATAGTTAACAGAGGAAGATGATACTTATACAACTACTATATTAAAATAAGATAATTTGTTTTAGAAACAGTTTTATATCTAAATCTCTAGAACACAAAGTGAGAAAAAAGAATCAATTAGAATTAGTTGGGTAGGTGGCTCATTTTTTAGCTCTCTAGTTCCAACCAAAAGAATAGTTTTCTGTGTCACTCTAACTTTACCTCTCAACTTTCTAGATCCAAGTTATTACAAGGGTTATAAAAAAGAATAAAGTTAACAGTATATATAAATAATGTTAATTATTAGTTAAAATAATTTTTTTAAACTATACCAAAATCATCGACCAAGACCCATCCCCTGTATATGCAATAGATATATCAATGCAGGGCAATGCAAATGTTTTGCAGGTAGCTCAAAGTAGGTCCTCATTCCTTACATCTACACCAACTATTACAATGGAAGAATTAACTATGTAAAAGTCAATGTAAAGGCTGACACCTGCTGTGTGAAATTGCATACAAGAAAGGACAATATCAAGAGCTCATTCAGAGTTAGTGTTGAAGAACAATATGCAAAGGACTTCCTTAACCGTAATATTTGTCCTAGAGGTATCCTAGCGAACCATTTCATGAATGTCCGTCGGCGTTCCCAAAACATCCAAATGGGATAAAAACCTTTAAAATATCACCAGACAAAGGTAAATTAAGTGTATTAAATCTATGTATAGTCTTTACATAACAAAGAGAAAGAGTTAGAAATATTTCTAAAGGAACACCCCTTTGTGTATGATATAATCTGTCTCAGTCAATATCACAAAAAACCTTTTCGATACTTGAGCCTCTAAAACTATAATTTGATGTTGTGATTTGTGCATTGTCATCATAATAATGATGGTGTGGTGATCTTAAGAAGAAAGGGTTTGAAAAGCAAAAATACTTAAAGCAATAGAAAACAAGTCAAGAGAGATGCATTGTGAAATGACTGCAATCATATAGGATCATACATAAATGTGGGTCAGGATAAACTTGAATTATATAACTTTTATAACAATTTTAAGCAAGCAGATTATGCAGTTTAAACTCTTACCTCTCAGATATTGGTTACGAACAATGTTTTCACGGTTTATAAAATGTTAGTGATATTGTTGAAATATTTTATAACATTTTGCTCAATGCAATTGATCTGTTTGTTCCACTTACTTTTCTCAGGACACCCAAAATTCCCAAATAGTTTAAAATAACAAATTTTTCTTAAATATATTGAATATTCACATTTATGTAATACATTTATTACGTTATAGATGTAAATGTTTAAACAGAAAATGTTATAGTGAATATTAGAGAAATATTGAACTCTGTAGAGAGTAGATGTTTAGATGTTTTGGAAGTTTGCTGAATGAAATGATATTATTCCTTCTTGCATGTTTTTGGATGAATTTGCTGCTGATGATGATAATTGATTTACATTATGATCATTCTCACCAGGATTTTCAGCTGTTAAATCAATTAACTTTCTTTACGAAAGTCTGGTTCGCTAGAGGCTTAAATATGTAACAAGTGTATGGTCACATTATCTAGCACTTGTCTAACAATATTTTTAGAGTTATTAGTTATTAAAATTAGTATACATAAATATCTAAAATTTTTCAATAAAACTACATATAAACAAAAAAAAAAAAAGAACACACTAACATAACATTCTAAAAATTTAATTTAAAAAAAAGAATCTGGTATATTGTTACTAAGATCACAGCTATTTCCATCAAGACAGCAATCATACACAAATATCAATGACCATGTGGTAGGTATGAGAAATCCATTTGTATTATAATAAGCACCTGACAGCAGTATTATTTTAATTTCCTCTTTATATTTACTTAGTGACAATATTTTAATGTTCTTTGGGATTTTGTTAAAAAATTTAATACAAAAGTAATTCGTTGAAACACGAGATTTTTTAATCTTAAGAATTCCGGTCTTATATCTGTTCCAATTCTATTATTATGTTTATCAACTTGTCCGAAAAATGCCTATATTTTTGTATGCAAACAGAATGAAATGAAATGGATATATTTGTCCCAGTTTACAAATGTCAACTTAAAACTAATTACATTTAAAACATTACTAAATATAAAATGCAATTATATACCCATGGGGTGTAGGATGTGTCAGTTTAAAATTTAAAATAAAATGAAAAAAGAAAAATACAGATTGACATATTACACATACAGTTTAACATATTTTAAAATTTAATTTTTAGATGAAGTTTAAAATGAAGTTCCTCAGGCGAATTTAATAGAATGTATCACAGCAAATTTAATCAAAGTTATCGTATTCATCCAGAGTATAGTAAGCCCTCTTCGTGAGAAATTTTTTTTTTGAGATATTTTTTAAGTTTATTAGTATAAAAATGTTTAATATTATTTGGCAGTTTGTTATATATTTTTATTATTGAATAGTTTACATTTTTTTTGAATATACGTATAGTTACACTTTACAGATTTTAGATCGTCTTTATGTCTAGTATTATGTGAATGATTTCTTTCCGAATCATCAAAAAGTTTTTTACTTTGCTTGACAAATATTACTGTTTCGTAAATATAAGTTGATATGAAAGTAAAAATTTAGTTTTCAATAAATTTGACCCTACAAGACTCAAAACCCTCGAGATCAAAGATGCTTCGTATACATCTCTTTTGCAGGATAAAAATTCTGTCAGTCTATGCGCCCCTCGCCCAAAAGACAATGTCATACCTCATTCGTGAATGTACATACACATGATATGCCAAAACTGCTGTTTCAGAATTGATGTTAGATGCAATAGCTCTCAGGGCATAGCAATAACTCTAGCCATTTTATTTGCAAGGCTATCAGTGTGATGTCGTCAGTCCAGCCTATGATCTACTTTGATTCCCAAGAAATAGCTGAGATTACAGTTTGTATAGTATGATTATTATTTATATAGGTAGTCTGATTTGGAGCAGTTTGATAGTTGAACTTGATAAGTTTGGTCTTATCGATGTTTAATAACAAGTTATTAGATGTGAACCAATTTCCCAAGATACTAAGAATATTAAAAATTTCAATAGACTCTGCTTTTTCATCCTCTAATGAAAGAACTACAGATGTGTCACCTGCAAACTGCACCGCATTTGGAGAAATTAGGGGTAATTCATTTGTATAATTATCTAAAGGAGCGGCCCAAGGGGGATGAATCCCTGTGGGACCCCTCTCTTTACAATTTCGATATTGGATGTATGATATCCTTTTTTTTTGTTGAGCTATAACTAACTGTTTACAATTAAATAGATATGATTTTATTAACTCATTTGTAATACCTTTAATCCCATATTTTTCCACTTTCAAAAAAAGAACCTGGTAATCTACACTGTCAAAGGCTTTTGATAAATTCAAATACACAGGCAATGTAGTCCTACCAGAGTTTAAAAATTCCAGAACTTGACCGAGTCCTTGAAATATCACCCTAACAGTAGATTTATTACGTCTAAAACCATTTTGAAATTCAGAGTAAATTTTCTTTCTCAAAATATGTAATTATTCTTTCATTTATTAGCTTTTCAAAGATTTTACTAATGTTGTTTTAAGAGAATTATAGGTCAGTAGTTTTTTATTTGGTTTTTATCTTTGGTAAATGAACCGGTTGTTAACATTAAATTAACTGTATGTACTAAAGGAGATGAAATTATAGACGAGACATATTTCAGTACTCGAACTGGAATTTAATCATATCCCTGATTTTTTATTCTTTAGATTTAAAATTATTTTTTCAATTTCCTCAGAGTTTACTGAATGCATAAAAATACTTTTATTATGTTCTTTTATATTATCAGTTACTGTGTTATAATCTATGTTTAAATTGGGACAAGCATTTATATAGAATTTATTTACTGAGTTTAGAATGTCTATTTCATTTAATTCAGATTTTTTCCCAAGTAATCAGTAAAATTATCAATTTGTTCACATTTTTTACCTGTATATTTGTTAACCAAATTCTAAACTGCTTTGGCTGGACAGTGTGAATTTTTTATGTATTCTTTTTCAGAAATTGTTTTAGCATGCTTCAATACAGTCTTAAAGATCTTTGAATAAGTTTTATAAATTATTGGAGAGTTACGCTTTGTCTTTGATTATTTTTTTATCCCTGGGGTTATCCATGACTTCTTGTTAATTTTTATGGCATTTTTAATTTTTTTCATTGGAAATGTTAAATTGAATAATCTATTAAATGGATTATAAACTTTTTATAGGCATGATTTACGTCGGCTGAACTGTATACACCACCCCAATCGAGACCTGTCAGCTCCTGTTTAAATTGCTACATTTTTAATTTGGAAAAAATTCGCTTTTTCTGAGGGATGGCACGATCTTCAGAAGTGTCGGGTCCAGAAACATCCAGAATCTGACCCTTATGATCCAAGAGAGCACTCGCTACAACTCTTCCCTGAAAAAGACCTGTAGAATTTATGAATATATTATCAAGCAAACTTGCTGTGTTTATTGTAATTCTTGTTGGTTTTGAAAATGGTTTGGATTAAGTCGAAACTGAGTAAAAGATCTTTTAATATTTTAGAAGAATTTGAGTCATTTAACAAATTAATATTAAAATCACCGCAAACAATATATTTGTAGTTTTTCTTAAAAAGGTTGAACACTTTATATAACATATTGGTAATTACTTCAAACATCTAGTGAGCCCCTGGAGAGACGTTAAATGCAGAGAATAACAGCTCTCAATGGTTTACTCACTACAGACGAGCATTCTATTTGATTTTCTATGCTCATCTCCACGATTTCCTTGATTTCTTCTCCTTGCTTGGTAGGATCAGCAAAAATTGATGTTCCACCATGAATTGAATCCTTACGAGAACAGGAAATAATTTCATAATTATCCAGCCTCATTGCGTTTACTTCATGTGTTGTATACCAATGCTCCAAAATGCATAAAAAATGGGGCTTTATATCCATTCCATATAGAGCATTTTGAGGTTATGAAGTGTTGTTGTTTATTTTCTACATGTGTGTAAAAATTACGTTTTTAGTGTGAAATTGGCCAAAAATAATTGTTTTTATGCAGTAAATTGTTAAAACAGACCTTCTAGTTCATCAGTGCATGTTTGCAGCAGCCTGAGTGTAGTTACTGAGAATGTTTTGAGGAAAATTATTTCCGACACCATAGTGTTTGTTTACCTCTTACCTGCTGGATAGGAAATCATTATTTGTTCAACTATTTATTCAATCATTTGCCTCAGCTTTCACCAAAAAATAGTGTTTATTTTAAATCTGCCTCTTGGGCTCAGTGTTGCCTGCTCTCTTGAAGTAATTTCTTAATACTGCAGCATGGTTTGCTGTTACAAATGCAAAAGAGATTGTATTATGAAGGAGGATAAGACACAGCTCTTTGGTTCTCCTTGTGACATCTGTACCAATGTGATTTGTGCAGAGTGTGCTGGAACCTCAGCATCAGAAGTAAGAGTTCTTGTTATGAAGGCAAGATCTCTTTTTCACTTTTGCCCTGACTGTGCCACTAAATTCTATAAGAATATGACTGAATTGAGCAAAAAGATTGGCACCATTGAACAAGAACTATCTAGTGTAAAGTCTGAAATTAAGTCCCAACCTAGCGTGGAAGAAATCAGACAGAGAATGAAGGCAGTTGAAGATTATGTTGAGAAGCTCAAACAGTCGAGGCAAGTGAGCCTAAAGGAAACTAAGGAAGCTAAGGAAAGAGTCAAAGCAATTGAAGAGAAAATTGCAAAACATACAATAGGGGAAAGCAGTAGGGACGACATGGTAAAGCTTGAGACCAATTTATCCAAATTATTTACAGCAGCACTATCTAGTCAAATGAACACCATGACAAGGAACATTGAAGGCATTGTAAAGTCTGTAAAAGAGGGAAATTCTAACATCATGAACTATCTTACAACCAGGAATGAGGGCAATCATTTCTCGGCTCGTGAGCAGGACCCAAACAGGAAAGTAACATCACAAAATGTAGCACATGCAGTACTGGAATTGATGCTTCCAGTACTTTGAGCAAATATATAAATCTAGCAAGCGAAGAACCTTCTGGGTCACAGCTCTTCAAATCAACATCTAACAATTCTGGTAGAATAATTAAGGGTAACAAGAAGGATGTCTCCAGAATCTCAGCTGCGGAAAACTGCAAGGTCTTCTTTGTGGGCAATCTGAGCACCGAGTCTTCAGCTGAAAAACTGAAAGAGTACCTGCACGAGAATAATATATCTGTAATTACATGTGAGCAAATTCGCCCAGCTCAACAATTGGGATCCCCTACCAGAATTTCATGTAAAATCACAGTACCACCTGCAATGGAAGAATCTATTTTAAACGCTAACTTATGGCCAGAGAATGTTACTGTTAAACCCTTCATATTCCCGAGAAATAAGAATTTTCATCAGAGGAGGCCTCGTGCATGGCCACGAAGCTAAATTCATCTAAAAGCAAAATGACCAATATTGTTTTCCATCAGAATGTCAGATCCCTAAGGAACTGTTTAAATGCATTGGAAGCAAGCATTGAGGAGCACCAGTGTCCCTTTGTATGTGTGACCAAGCATTGGCAGAGCGAACAAGAGATAAAGGTATTAAACTTAAGAGGCTACAAATGTGCAAGCGCTTTCTGTCATAGCCAGACAAGCCATGGAGGATCTGCTGTGTATGTTCTGAATGGAATAAAAACAACATCAATTAAGGAGGTTGAAGATTTGGCTGAAGATTGTGTTTTTGAATGTGCGGGTGTGGAGTGTATACTAGATAATCTTAAATGTCAGGTAGTAGCCATTTATCGTCCTCCTACTGGTGATATTAAGAGCTTCTTAGGAAAAATGACTTTGCTTTTGAATGTCTTGCATATATTGATCTTCTAAGAAGTTCAACACCTCAGTCAGAGCTCTGTAATTTACTTTTTAGCTATAATGCAGTTGCTACAATAAAAGATTTTACTAGAATAACTGGAAATACCCAGTCTTGCTTAGACAATATTATTACAAATTTTAATGGTCATTGGCAGAGTCGTGTAGTCGAAACAAATTTATCAGATCATTGTGGTCAAATATTGGCTTGTAACTTAAACGTAACTATAAATATGCCCAAAATTATTAAAAGAGATATTGGCCAAGACAACATGTTACAGTTTTATGCAAGGATAAGTCAGGAAAGCTGGGAAGACGTTTTTGTTGCTTCAAACATCAATGAGGCCTATGATTCTTTTTATAGTATCTTTCGGTTTTATTCTGATACGTGTTTCCCCAGAATTATAGTTAAACATAGTTCAAAAGAAAAATTTTTATATAATAAACCTGATATTGCTGAATTAAAAAATCAATTGACTCTATATCAAACAATGGCTCTAAAGGATCCAAATTTCAAGTCAGTGTTCAATTATTTTAATATATTATATAACCAGGCTCTGCAGAACGCTAAAAGAACATACTATGAGAATAAAATTGAGAAGTCATTGAATAAATCAAGGGCTATGTGGCGGTCATCAATGAGGTAACAGGTTCTGGGAAGGGCTCAGATTTCTGCATGACGAAAAATCTAGAAGATTGTTCAAATAACTTGACTACTTTCCTTGTAAATATTGCGAAATTGCTGTTATCACAACACAGTGAAATGGGTGTAGATGGGGGTTTTACGTCCTCCATACCTTTTAATAGGAGATCATTTTTTATAATCCCAACAACACCAGAGGAAATACTGACCTTAATATCTAAACTACAGAACAAAAAGAGCACTGGAGAGGATGAGATACCAAGCTCAGTGTTAAAACATTGTGCGAATTATATCTGCAAGCCTCTGAGTTTTTTAATAAATTTGTCATTTTCAAGTGGTATATTTCCTGATGGCTTAAAGCATGCAATTGTAAAACCTATTTACAAGAAAGGGGACAAAAAAGATTTTAACAACTACAGACCAATAAGTTTGCTTACATGCTTTTCAAAATTATTTGAATAAGCAATGAATATACGCCTTCGTAACTTTTTTGTCAGCTGTAATTTATTTTCATGTCACCAGCATGCTTATTTACAAAATCACTCAATAGAAACTGCTCTCTTTCAGTTTACAGATTTTGTTCTCAACAGAGTGGAGACTGGTGACCTGACTTGTGGAATTTTTTTGGACCTCTCTCGTGCTTTTGATTGCATTGATCACAGCATACTGTTAGACAAGATGTACAGATATGGGATACGGGGGGAATCACTGGAATGGTTTGCTACGTATCTGTCAAATAGGCAGCAATCCGTGGAGCTAAGCGGTTCTCCTGGATCAGTAAGATCAGAGCCAATGAGCTTGACTGTTGGTGTGCCACAGGGTAGTGTCCTCGGACCGCTATTATTCATAATATTTGTTAATGATCTTAACCATATTGCTCTCAATGAAAACACTGAAACAATTTTGTGCTTTGCTGATGACACAAATATTCTGGTTACAGGCAAATCTTTTGAAGCAGTTCAAGAAAAAAGTAAAAATATAGTAAATCGCGCCAAAAGCTACTTTAATGAAAATAAGTTGATTCTTAACAATAATAAGACAGAATATATGGTTTTTAGTGGCGGTGTTAGGGAGCTTCCCAACCAGATGATGCTGGAGAATGAGATAGTTCAATTGGGATTCTCTACTAAATTTCTGGGAGTTGTCATAAATCATAAACTGAGCTGGAGTCACCATGTCGTATACCTTTCAGGGGAGACTTTCTTCTGTTACATATGCTTTTAGAATTCTATCAAAAAGTGTTAACTCAGATGTCCTTAGGACAGTTTACTTTGCTAATTTCCACTCTTTGGCTAAGTCTGGCATTGTGATATGGGGAGGAACGTCAGATATGGATATAATATTTAGATGTCAAAAGAGAATAATGAGAATTTGGTTTAAGATGGGCTTTAAGGACTCATGCCGTGGTGTATTCCGAGAAAACAAAATTTTGACTATATGTGGTGTATATATATATGAGTGTATGAAATTTCTCTCTAGCAATCCTGGTACTTTCAATGAGCTGGTTAAGAACCACAGCTACAGCACTAGATCTCTAAATTATAACTACCCTAAACATCGAACAACTTTGTATGAAAAGGGTACATTGTATAGTAGTATTAAACTATTTAATAGTCTACCATGCAACATTAAATCTATCGTTGATGATAAAAGAAAATTTCTCTATAACTTAAAAGAGCATCTGTGTTTGGTAGAACCTTATTCTATCCCAGAGTTCTTGAACTTTGGAAATTAGTGTGTTGAGTTGTTACTATATTGTAGACTTGATCTCACTGTAGCAACTGCATATTCATATTCATTAAGTGTTTTAATGTTTTGTTTAAGCTAAATATTGTCTGTTTTCTTTTTTTATGTATGTCTTTGTTTATATATTTGTTGATACCATAGCTTGACAATTTTATACAACAGCTACCATTTTTAATGACGTATTTCTCAGATGTATTTTTTTTTTCTCTCTCTTTGTATTTGTTATGTCTGTAGAAATAAAAGGATTTCTTTCTTTCTTTCAGAAATAAATATTCGTAATTAAAACGAGAGGGTAATGTCATCACCCCCAAGTCAACAAATGTCTGCCTCACATCTGACTGATAATCCAAACCGCATATAGTTCTTGGTGCTCTCTTCTGTAACCTGAAAACCCTTTTAGCATGACAAGAGCGCCCCCAAGCCATGATCGCAAAGCATGCCACAGACTAGAAAAGTCCGTGATGCCTGCAGAACCACGGAAAAGGCAACCAGCTTTATAAATTAATTATGTAATGTTGATATTTAGTTTTAGTTTAAGTATATAAAACTAATTAATTTGTTAACACGTATGTACAAAACACATAGAGAATAATCATATTGTTCCTATACTGGAGTCCCATAAAAATGTTAGCACACAGTTTAGTTGCCAGACTAACAGAAGCAAGTGAAGTACACATATAAGTCAGAAAAAGTTGGGTAGACATTACAATATTCTACCTGTATTGCGTGAATTTGTATTTAAATAATTAATGATATGCATAATGGTACCTGGAAAAAATGAGATGGTTAGAGGAAGAGCATCCTGAAGTGTATCAGAAATTTAAAGTAGGTCATTTGTAGTCAGACAAACCAAACGACCATTTAATGCAGTTTCGCCAAGCATGAAATTAGAACAAACTATCCAACAAGTCCAAAAGAGCTCTAAGGGAATAATAGGAAAAACAAGGCAACAACTATATGCAATGAAATGGGAGTCGATATATCACGAAGTGCTAGGAATAAGCAACTGTTACAGTGAGGTAACTCTTCATTATTTTATTTTATTTATTTATTTATATATTCCCACGGGCATATAGCCCATTACAAAGAAAAAATGTTTAGATTATATACATATTACAAAATGCAAATTAATACACACATTAACAGTTAGTCACTTTATCACATTTGAACAGAGAAACAAAATACAATCACAAAGTCTATATTACAAATTAAGACGATTCAATTCTTTTAGAAAGACTGTGCGGGAATTAAAAAAGTCCAAAGAAGAAGAGTGCTCATTGGCCAAATTTGAACATCTAGTTAAATAAGAGTTCTGGCCATAGTTAGTTCGGTGAAAAGGTACCCAGAATGGCCGCGCGGAACGGGTTAACCTAGAAGGTACGTGAAGACCTATTTCATTTAGTAAGGATGGGCACATCACGGTGCCGTTCAAAATTTTATAAAACAGCTTAAGGTCGTGCGATGTTCTACGTGATGATAGTGAATTAAGATGATATTCCTGCTGCAGAATATTGTAACTCAGAACTTGGGGCTGGCCAGATTTGAATGCTAAAAATCTAAGAAATGACCTTTGAACTCTCTCAATGGCGTTTATATGTACTTGATAACAAGGTGACCATACAGATGATGCATATTCAAGATGAGGTCTGATAAGGGTACAATACAAAGTTCTGATGGCTTGTAGATTGTGAAAGTCATGGCAGCATCTCCTGACATAACCCAACATTTGCAGTGATTTGCTTGTGATAAACATCACATGGTGAACAAAGGAGAGCTGGTTATCAAAAACAACTCCAAGGTCTTTTATCTGTGATACAGAGCTCAATGGAACATCCTTGATGGTGTAAGGAAAGTTAGTTATGTTTTTCCCATGCCCAAAGACAATCCAGTGGCACTTAGAAACGTTTACGTCCATACAATTGGTACCGCACCACGCGACAAATCTATTTAGGTCAGACTGAAGCTGTTCACAATGATCCCTATTAAGCACCTTTAGAAAGAGTTTAAGGTCATCTGCAAAAAGAACAAAGTTACCAAAGTGAAAACATTCTTGAATATCATTGATAAAAACATTAAATAACAGGGGCCCCAGATGGGATCCCTGTGGAACACCGGATTGAACTTCAATATCTTTAGATGTGTAACCCTGAACGCGAACCCGCTGAAGGCGACCAGTCAAGTAGCTATTTAACCACTCCAAAAGAGAACCACCGACACCCAGAGCCCTCAGTTTGTGAATCAATATTTTATGATTAACGCGATCGAAAGCCTTGGAGAAGTCAGTGTAAATGGAATGAACCTGACACCCACTCTCCAAGGCCTTCAACAAATAATTACTGTAAGTGAGCAGATTGAGCTCAGTCGAAGACCCCGGGCGGAACCCATACTGTTGGTTGATCAAGTCCTTACCCAGTATGGAAGAAAGGTGGTCACAAACAAAAGTCTCAAACAATTTAGGGATAGTGCTCAAAATGCTTATGGGTCTATAGTTTGTAACACTTGACCGGTCACCTGATTTGTAAATAGGGGTAAGAAAACTAATCTTCCAACGAGAAGGAAAGCAGCCAGAACTAAGTGATAGATTAAAGATAAAGCAAAGGGGTCTGGCTAAGATAAAACTACAATGTTTGAGTAAACATGGAGGGATTCCATCAGGTCCAGGGCCCTTACGGACATCCAGATTATTTAATCTAGTATAAACATCTGAAATGCATATATTAAGGGAAGAGATATTGTTATTATAATTATAAGGAGGTAAAACAATTTTAGATACATCACCCGAGTTGCTGGAGTAAGTACTTGAAAAAAAGTCAGCAAAGAGGTTTGCAATTTCAATTCCAGAGCTGCTCTTTCTATCATTATAAGTGAGTTCACCAGGTATACCAGGCACCTTCCTCCTAGAGTTGGCAAAGCTCCAAAATTTGCGAACATTTGTTCTTAAGGCCGATTCAACATTGTATATATAATCCCTATAAGCCAACCTGGTTAGTCTCTTGCACTCTGCTCTGAGTCTAGAAAACTCTAAGTAGTCCGAATGAAGACGAGTAATCTGAAACTGCCTATGAGCATTCTTTTTCTGGATCACAATATTTTTAAGGTTATGATCAAACCATCTGGGAAAGTTCCTTTTAGAAAACCTTTTAAGAGGCACATAAACATCAACTGCCAAACAAAGTACATCATAAAATATGTCAAGCAAAACATCCAAGGGTTTATCGGCAAGTAGGCCATCCCAGTTGATATGACTCAAAAAATCAATAAAACCAGGATAATCAGTTGAATCAAAGTCCCTGTAATAGTCTTCACCAATTAACTCATTTTCATTGTTTACATTTGGCAATCTGACATCGAAAACCAGTGGTGGATGGTAGCCATCGGAAGGTACAAGGGGTGCATCAGACACCCTCACCCGAATGTTTGGGTCGGTTCCCAATATAAGGTCCAAGATTGACTCCAAAGAATTCTTATTTGTATTACACTGGTATAAGTTATGATAGGAGCACAAGTTTGACATGACAAGTATTGAATCCACCTCAGCCGGAGGGGCACCACATTATGATCATGAATCGCATGTTGATATGCGTTAATGTAATTTCTGAACACTAGAGGCAATCGATATGAAACATCCAACAAACACAGCTTCATAAGTTGATCAACAACAAACGTGTGCCTAGAGAAGATGCTCTCCATCCATTGAAAGTGAAGAGCATGGACAAGACTTCAAAACTTTCTGACATTATCAGAAAGGTAAAACTCAACAACTATGGAGAGGAAAATAATAGTTTCAACGGTGAAATCAACAACACTAGCTTCCAAAAAAAAAAAAATTGCTGCAGCTGATAGAAGTATTCGCATAGCTAAAGCAAGAGGAGCAACTATGAAACATATTTTGAAATATAATCTATCAGCAACTAGTAAAACATGTACTATTGGCTAAAGTAGAGAAGAAACATGGGTACTGCTGTCATAGTTGGATTTTATGTCACAAATTCAACAAGTCAGAACTAACAGTGTGCTTTTTAACTTTTAAGAGTATATTTAATTAGTTCTAATGCAAGTAATTACAAGAGAATTAAACGAGTAAACTTGGTGTTTGACACCTACATTGAGCAGTCACTTAAAGAAGGTGAAAGTAAAGTCAGAAAAATGCTGATCCAATCAAACTGATGAAAATGAAAATGGATTAATAGCAATGAATAAAGAAGTTTAGGCTTGTTCGGACCTTCGAACCTTAGTTAAAGAAGCAGATAGCAGAATTATAATATATTAGAATGCAACGTCAGAGTCTGGAAGGTTGTACACCATAAAATATTGTAGTCTTAAATGTCAAATTTGACATATGTGGACAGTATTGCCGTGTTGCAAACAGATTTTCAAACAATTCATCATGGAAATTTTGATATGTGATGAGTATTACAGACTTTTTGACCAAGTCAGGTATGCTTTACACTTAGAATGTATCAAATGTTGTTTATTCTTTGGCAAAATAAACCTATATATTAGAAAAAGGCAACGGCGGAGTTTGGTGAGCTGTACACTGTAAAATATTGTCAAGTTTACATGTCAAATGCGACATATGTGGACAGTGTTGCTATGTTACAAGCAGATTTTCAAACAGTTTATTATGGAAATTTTGTTATATGTGAAGAGTACTACATACAGCTCTGACTGGGACGTATATCCCTTCTGTTAGTTTAAATAGTGTCTTTTCTAAAATACTGTAATATAAAGTTTGTTGTAAAGAAAAAACAAAACCTATATTATTAGGTGGATCATCATTTTAAAATGGCAAATTTCCACCACAAAATATTTAATTAAAGGGAAAACACTATTTGTAAGTGTCAAAATATCTTTCAACTTAATTATCACTTATCTAGAACAGACCTTAGTTATCTATATAATACTACAGATGTTAGTGAATCATGGACTTATTTTTGGCACAATTTTCTACATTGTTCAGGTATAGCCTGTCCCCTAAAAAAAGTAATTATAAAGACAGCTCTTTGAAATAAAGGATGGATAAACCTAGACCTAATTAAACAGAGTGAGAATTTAAAAAATTTGTATTGGTTGTGCAGATCTTGGAACACACCGGAGTCAAAAAACTTATACACTCAGTCAAAAAAACTATTTCATGAACAGCTGACTCTACAGAAATCAAATTTCTACAAACAAAAAATTTTAGACTTCTCATATAACTCTAAAACGATCTGGCAAGTAATAAATACTAACTTAGGAAGAGTAAAAAAGTGCTCTAATCTAACTAAATACTAAATCTAACAATAATTACATAATAAATATCTCTGAAATAGTGAAGAATTCTGCAAATATTTTGCAAAAAGCGCAAAAAACCTAATATCAACAACCTTGGGTAAACATAATACTGATTTTTCAAATTATACAACCAGTGAATTTCATATCAGGTCAATTTTTTTAACACCACTGAATGTGCACGATCTCCATTCAGCTTTAAGACTGTTAAAAAACAAAACAGCCCGCTCTGGTAAAAACGACATCCCAGTTATGGCATTAGAAAACATATGGGATTATATTAAACACCTATTATGCTATATCTTTAATTTATCCCTCGAAAAAGGTATATTCCCTCGTGAGTTGAAGGTAGGGGAAGTTATTCCACCTTATAAAAAGGGTGACCCGGAAAAACCTGATTTGTCAAATGTCATATTTTATATTATGATCTTGCTGATAAATAAATTGATGCTGAATTGAAAACTATCGATGTATTTATTATGGGCCTGCCTACCTTTCCTTAACTTTTTGAAAAAGTAGTTTTATGCAAGATAGAAAACTTCTTAAATGCAGAAAAATTAATAAGTAACAAACAACACAGTTTTAGAAAAGATTGCTCCACTTCTACAGCTGCTTTTGAGCTATTAAATTTTGTTTATGAGGGCTTGGACACATCAAACTACGTTCTTTTTACAGAAGAAATTATATGCATTGGGGATAAGGGGAGATATCAACAAATGGTTAGTGTCTTATTTGGAGGAACGTAAGATAAAGGTTAAGATTGGGGATATTTCTACTGGACATAATATAAACTGTGGTGTACCTCAGGGAAGCATTATTTCCCCTCTACTATTTACGCTTTTTATAAATGACCTGGAAAATTTCTTGCCTCTGTCACTATCAAAAAATAGAATAATTCTCTATGCAGATGACTGCACTATAGCAATTTCTGATAATTTCGAAAAATTGGCAAAATAATGCCAATATAATTTTGGAAAAATTTGCTTTATGGTGAGAAAAATTGCCTTATTGTCAACGAATCCAAAACCTGCTTTGACATTTTCTATAAGAAAAAATATGCCTCCAAATTTGTTTTAAACTGCAAACATGTAAATAGGATTGAAAATTTTAAATTTCTAGGATTACATCTAGATCCACACATAACATGGTGCAACCACATGAACCATGTCGCAAGTAAGTTAAATACTGCCTACTTTGCAATATAAAAAACACTTTAGAAATAAAACTACTTTTAAATACCTATAACGCACTAGCATATAGCCATCTAACCTATGGTATTAATTACTGGGGCCAATTAACAGATTTAAACAAAATTTTTATATTACAAAAAAGAATTAGAAAAATGTTCTCATTAAGTCCATTAGACTCATGTAAACCCTACTTCAAATAGTATAAAATTCTCCCTCTTCCATGTATTCTAATTTTACACTATTATATATTATTATTGTTCGTTAAAAAACAATTCACCAGATTTTCTCATCACCTAGAACTACATAATTATGGTACAAGAAACTCCATAAACATTTATATACTTCCCTATAGGACTTGCCCTTTCCAAAAAAGTCCTTACTGTTTTTGTGGGAATATGTACAACCAACTACCAGCAAGCCTAAGAGAAATAACTTCTTACAAAAAATTTAAGAAAAGTACAAAGAGTTATCTTCTTGAAAAAAGTTATTATAATGTTAGAAATTAGTTTTCAATTTTGCAATAATTGTTTTCTGTTAGTTAGTCCAATCTTTATATTGTTTTAAAAATGTCTTATGTTATCTTTTATTTTTACACTTGACGTCATATCTATTTAGATCATTTGGCATAAAGTGAAATAAATGTCTTTGATAAAATATGGGTTTCACACTGTGTAGGCATATTCAAGTTTTGGCCTAATGAAACTTTTGTATAGTTTGCTGATCATTTCAACTGAGTGATCTTTGAAGGCATGTTTAATTAGGTAGACAAGAGAATTGGCTTTTTTAGCTATTTTAGCAATGTGGTTTTCCTATTTCAAATCGGATATTATTAAGACTCCTAGATCACATTGCTCTGTAACAGATGTTAGTGTTGAGTCATTCAGAACATATTCCTCATTGGGATTATTTGGGCCAATTCTTAGCACTGTGCACTTTCGACTCATTCAGTTTCATGCCCCACGTTCTGGTCCATTCTTCAACACTCTGTAGGTTCGTTCTTAGTTGTGCTGCACTGAGAAGAGGATTGGTATATAGCTTTGTGTTGTAAACAAAGCTTTTTATTGTCGTTTCAATGAGACTGGCAAGATCAAAAAGGTATGAGATAAATGGCAATGGGCCAAGAACCGATCCTTGGATCACATCACTCTTGACAAGATGCAGGCTGGACTGTGGAAAATGTGTGCTTTTATTTTTTTTGTATGTCAATTTAGTTCCATTTATGTTAAGTTAGGAGTGGTTAGGTTTGCTGTAAGGAAAGCTTGTGCTAGTACACAAACCAGCCTACTACTTTTGCTTCTTACATTTTCGTTTTGTTCAAGAAATCTCGATAATGTGGCAAAGTTACATATTTATTGTTATTTTCAGGCTGAAAAATAGTACATTTTATCACCGAACATTAACAAGATAAGAAGGAGCACTCTAAACTCCTCCCCCTTGATATGCCTATCTCGTTCGAATATCGAATGCTATGCTTTTAATTAAATTTTTTAAATAAAAATTAATAATATGGACAACCTGATCCGTTAGGTGAGGGATAACAAAAGACAGCATTTTAAGGTCAATGTTGTCATTGCCCCTGGCATTAGTTTTAATGCTACATAAAATTTTTCCAACCTGATCATTACTAACCTGTGTAAAATTAAGTTAGTTTTGAATACTAGGATGAGTTTTATCAATATAATGAGCTGAGATAAATTCATTGTTGCTTAAATCAGGAATGGGGATGCTATTGATGAAATAAGTATTAAAAGAACTGGAAGTACCTATATCCCCAGGAGCTGTTTTAAGAGTGGTATTTATATTGAAATATTTAATTGTATGCCAAAAAGCTTTAGGATGCGATTGAAATTTATGTTGTAAATAAGCGTGTTTCTCATTTCTTACAGCGGTTGTCACAAAATTCCTTAAAGATTTATACTCTTCCCATAAAGTACCGTTTTTTGTTTTTTATATTTTGCACGTGCTCTCTTACGCAGTTTCATAAGAAGCTTTACGTTATCCGTCATCCAAGGGGCAGGAGCCTTTGATATGCGCGCAGTTTTAAGGGGTGCATGGACATCAAAAACCCAACGGACGTTGTCATTAAAAATCTCAACCTTTACATCAATATTGTCACACTGGTAAAAACCATGCCAATCTAACTGCAAAAAATCAGCAACGAAAAAATCATTATTAAAATTTGAATAATCCCAATAAGTTCGAAATGAGATTGAGATTTGATACTATTAATCAACAAATATTACTTAATAAACTTATGGAATATATGGATTGAACATTATGGAATATAGGATTGACATTTAGCTGGATCAAATCTTAGTCAAACAGAACCCAGGCTGTCAAGCTAAGTTCTAACAATGGTGTGACAATCTCTAATTAAACTAATGTTGCAACAGGTGTACCACAGGGCAGCGTTTTAGGACTTATTCTTTTTTTAATCTTTATAAATGATTTGCCCCTTTTTGTAAATAACAGTTATGTAACATGTTTCCCTGTAGTGCGACAAGAATGGCCTATGTCTAAATGGCACTAAGACTAACACTTATGATTTTTATACCTATTAGGGTAAATCTAGATATATCTCTGCTGATAAGAGATAAACTTACTAACATCAAACAAGCAGAGGCAGTACAGTTTTTGGGCATTACAATACCTTTCTTCGAATAGCCAAGTGGATTATGTATGTAACAAGCTTTCTTCAAATAACTTTGCAATACTTTAGTTAAGGGACTGCTCATTCAAACACCATTAAAATGTTCTATTATGCTGCAGTCCAGTCGATCATGTCAACTACTGTTGTGGGGCAACTTTAACAGCATTTCAAGGGTCCTAATTAGCCAAAAGCGGATAATTAGGTGTATGCTTAGACTGGCCTTCAGAGCATCTTGTCTCGAGATTTTTAGGTCTCAAAAAATATAAACAGTCATTAATCTAAATTTATTGCAGTGTGCTTGCTATGTGTCTAAAAATATTGGTTAATCTCTACAAGACAAGGGGCTCTGAAAAACTCTATATTCCATGCAGTAGACTAACTCAGGTGTGGGAGTGCTCTGAAATTTGTTCATTAAAAATTTTCAATCATTTGTCTATTATAATTGACATCAGTAGTATTTAGAGTCCCAAAACCTTTAAATATAAACTAAAGACCATATTGGCTGAACATCCGTTTTATTCATTGGATGAATTTTTTAACGATAATTTTAATTGAATTTAGATTACTGTGTGTATTATATAACATGACTATTGTACTTAACTATTTTTGAACGGTATATTTTTATGTTTTATATTACATGAGTTATTGCACTGTATTTATTTTTTAACTGTATATTTTTACTAGTATTTCTTTATTTGACAATTCCAAACAAGTTCTGCAAGGCTGCTAGTATGCCTGTCAAAAATTCAAGATCAGTTCTAAACAAATTGCAAAAAACTTACCCAGTCAATGGAAACCAAAATAAAGTCTTGATTTGGTCAGTGTCTTGGATTTGGTCGAGTTCAATTGTAAAGCAAACAGAACCCCGCAGGGTTAAGTAAGGACCTGATTTTCTCATTTCATTAAAGAGTACTTTGCAAAGGTGTACAACACCTTTAGAAAAAATATTGGGTAATTCTTTTACCCAATCTCCAATTGTGATTATTTTTGGCATACGAGATAGATTTGACACCCTTATTACGAATCCTAAGTCACATTTATTGTCAGTTTTCCTTTTTGAATTATTCTTCCTCAGTGTTCATAAACATTTTAAACCCAATTTCCTTTCCTCTTTATGAGAATTGACTAATTTTCATAAACAATAATAAAGCAAGCGACGTAAAGTGAAACAGAACAAACCTTGGCCTAGAAAAATTCAAAGAACTTTTACCCTTTCTGTTAGAGGATGAGATAGGAATGTGAAAAAGATGGACGAATTCGGTTTGGTCAGAACACTTCTGAACTGTAGGTTAAGGGCCCTGAATTTTTTTAGTTCACTGAAGAATAGAGTATTTTGTAAAAGTGTACATAAAAAAAAACGGGTAATTATTTACTTTTCTACACCACCAGCGATTTTGATGATTTTTGGTATTGAGGTAAGTTTTGGCGCCGTGATCACGACCGAAGTTAAATTTACTTTTGTTTTTGGGTTATTCATCCTCAAAGTTCATAGAGATTCTAACCCCCAACTTCCACTTTCCTCTTTTTTATAAAAATTAACTTGTTTTCAGAAACAATGATAAAGGAAGCAAGTTAAAGTGAAACAGACCTTAGCCTGAAATTTTAAAATTTCGTACAATACAATACAAAAGGCGGCCATCTTATGTAAAATGTTAATTTAATGACCATGCAAAATAGAATTTTTACTTAAAAATTTTGAAAAACCAACTTATCTATGTCAAATAGTTACTAAATTAATTGCCGCAAAAAAATACTACACAAATATTTATTTACCTGGGATCTTCAAACTCCACAAAGGCAAAAGGAGGACCGCGTCGGTTTTTTAAATCGACAAACGTTACCTTCCCAAACTTGTAAAACAAATCTTGAATATCCTTCGTACGAATGTCTGGAGGTAAATTACCAACATAAATCCTGCAGTCATTTCTTCCACTGGACATTTTACGAATTTAGAAAGACTTAATAATTAATTAAAAAGCAGTTAACTACTCACTGATCTCCAACAACCCACCAAACCAAATGCGTACGGGACCGCAGCTTACAGAGAGCGTCTACAAAATGACAACCAAACAAAATGGCGCTAGCGGAAACGGAAGATGCAAGGCAAGAACATATAGAAAAAATCACATGATTTCTTATTCGAGAACGGATTGGCTAGTAAAAACAGGCTGCTAAACAATGACTCATAAAGTAGAAATAATACCCTAGCATAACTATATGAATGTCACTGGTGTCAATTTATAATCTAGTTACTAAACGTAGGTGGAGTATGAGTTCAGAATTTAATTTATAAAACTAAAGCCGAGGCCTGACACGCGCGAATTGTTTATGCCCAAATTTATGTCACTGCACATTACCGATTAAATTTTGGCGGAAACCTTTTTTGCAGTTTTAAATTTAGACTAGTTAAACATCGATATACCGAGAAAAGTAAATATGCCCCTGAAGCGTACCCTCGCAGATCTTAACAATTTTTGGTTGGCCTTGAATACAGTAAAAGAGGTGTTGTGCATTTTCACTAAATTAACATAGGTAACGTCAAGTTCGTTTATTTTTTGGTGTGAGCTACGTAACTCCTTAAACCGAGCGTTTGATTGCGCAGAGCTTGGGTTTTGTCTTCGTCAAGTGATGTTGTTTCTAGTTTTTTTTTCTATGAAAACCTATAATTTTGTACCTGATCGTGTACTAAATATCGGACTGTGTTTTTGGCCAGCCCTGGTTAAACTTCTTTTTTTTGGGTTGATAGAAAAATCTATCTATAATAAAACAATACGTCCAAATATTTATTTAAACAAAAATACAGAAGTAACATCATTGTTACTGGAGTCAGGGCTATTTTAGTATATTAGTTGAATAAGAAGTCACTTTTTTTCGGCGGCGTTTGCGAAATATAAGTCATCAAAATCCCTAATCTTGTACACACAGTTTTTTTCCTTCAGTAATTTTTATAAAAACGGTTAAATGCACAATATTATTGAAATAACACATATTTTCCAATTAATAACGTTATTTAACTCAAAAATTACATCAATAAAATAAATGAATGAACGAAAATTATTCCAGATAGTAATTTATTAACAAGGGCTAATAATTAACAATTGAGAACGTGTCATACACTAAAATTTAAAACTAATAAAAGTGGGAACACACAGTCATAAAATGTACTGCACTAAGTTTATTGATACAGCTTCCTTAATATTTGCCGGCAACGTCCCTTATAAAATAGAGATAGCATTTCTTAACTGCTGTTCATTCTTGCTACATGAAAATCATTCACCCTTCTGGAGAAATAATTTTGAATATCACCTGGTAAAATTAAAAAGTCGTCAAAATATGTTTTAAAGTAAATATGATTGATTGTGAAGGAGTACAGTGTCTGTCTTAATAAGTACCATTATAATGTCGTAAGCATCAAGCATATTGGAGTGTATCGGCTGCATCTAAATATTATTTTATTTATTAAATTACTATTTTAAATTGCGTTTTTTTTTTGTGTTTGATTAAGAAATCATGATTCCTTGTATTATAACAATCTTCATTTCGTATATAAAATACTTGTTATAACTTTATTTGGACAGGAATCCGGATATTTCTCTACTTTTCGAGACGTATATCTATTTTCACCGCTTCTAAATCTTTCAAGATAGATTGATCAACAGATATGTGTGTTAATTTTGGAGGCATTAAAAATATTGCGTTCTTGTCAAACTTATTATGATATGCCAGTCAAACTGCTGGCAAGCCAGGTCAGCTTGAAAAAGTGGTAAATTCAATGGCAAATATTGAAAATAAATGCATTTCTACTTGAAACTAGATTTTATCCAATTTTTCTGACTTCGAATAAAAAAGTGTAAATCTGCCTTGTAGCAACAAGATTAAAATTTTGATATATTTAATCGTTTTTATCCCAGGAAGTACCGGTACGGCTTTGTGACAGAATTCACGCACGCTACAATTCAAAAATTTTTCAAAATCCGCTCTTAATACTGAAAGAGCTGGATTTTACACCAGTCTCTAGAGAAGATGTAGACGTTTCTTTAAGTATTTACCTGATTCGCCTAGGATAAACCGTTCAGATGCTACAGATATTTTTTAATCCTCCGTGGTAACATTGGGACTCCATAAACAATTCAAATTTTTGATTATTTGCTCGAAAAAAAAAATAGCGGAATGTTTGAAAATTATAAAGGCAGAAACGTGTTCGTCAATCTGTGCGACCAAATGCAAAAATTAGTGTGCGTAAACGAACTGCACCGTTACGAATTCATCGATCAACTGTACACTGCATTCTTAGAAATGATTTAAATTTAAATTGAAAAGCTTTTATTATTAGTTCAAGAATTGAAAGATATTGGTTTTGTCCCGCTGTGAAATTTCGTCAACGGGATGTTGCAGAGGTTTAATGATTTCAACCACAACTGTCGAATTTGGGGAGAAGAAAATCCGCACAGTATTCACGAACCACCATTACATTGCCCCAAAGTCACAATAGTATTTTTTTCAAACCTTAATTTGTAACAATGTAAATTTGTGGATAAACATTAAGTTTTGACAACATGGTTTGCGCGTATGTAGATCCGACGTACGGTAACACATTTTTCAGATGCTCCACTTTTCTGCCATAACTACTCTTATCCTCACTCATAATTATATGGCTTTCGAGCACGGTAATAAGGATACCCGGCTTTGCATGCGGCACATACGCGTTCTGTATTTAATAAAACTAAACATGCGTATTAGGTTAGGTTAGGACTGGTCAGGTTTGCTGTATAGAAAGCGGGCGGTAGAGCGCCAACAGAATTTCGAGTCTATATTAAAGCAATGATTTTTTTAACAAAACAAGTTTGTAGATAAAACCATCATTAAGTGATGTGACTGGTGGGTGCCCAATCGTCCTGGGCATGTCTGTAACACATAATTATAAATGGGGATAAGAATAACTATGGTCGAAAAATGAAGTATCTGAAAATATGTTACCATGTGCTAACCATGTTGTCAAAAGCTAATTTTTATCTACACATCTGAACACACTATTTCGCTTTATGATCCGAGATTAGTAAAGTCGATTTGAGTACCGATTTAATAACATTATTTAACACTGGTGGATAATATCGGATAAAAACGAATATTTTACAAATAATCCGTGGACATTTAGAACAGACACGTCCTGCATGTCCAACAACACTGAACGGAATACAGCCAGTGTTACGGCGTCTAACTGTCACGCGGGTGGTTATGTTTTTTTTTTTGTTGGCAAAAAAAAAGTGTTTTAAAAAGCGGGTTGCGTTTAGATTCGCCCTGGTTAGGTATTTTTCGGGATGATGTAAAAAAGGTATCTTTATAAAAAAGTGTATCTATATTAAAACAAGGATTGTCAAGTGAAAGACTCGGCAAGCGGCGAGACTCGTGGGGTTATTTAAGTACTAATTTGTGCTTCCGGTAACACATTTTTCGGATGTTTCACTTTCCAGCAATAAATATCCCCACTCATAATTATACGATGACACTGGAACTCCACTAAACGTTTAAAGTAAAAACTAACCTACAAAACGACCGTAACGATTTTTGCAATTCCATTGTGTTCCACGCTAACGCTTTACGCCCGGAACACAATGCAAAATCCGTAATATTCAACGTAAAAACTAACCAACAAAAACGTAACCCATGGTGGGAAGAAAACATGACGGAACCGAAAAAAGAAGTATTCAACTAATTGAGCTGGCAATTGCCTAGAAGCAACGCCATCAAGTAGAACAAAATAGTGGTGGGACTTTCAGTTACTTTTGAGTAGTAGTAACTATGCGTTACTTTTCGAATCCGTATTCGTTACTTCGGATCCGTTACTCGGGTACTTGTTTCAAGATTCGTTGTTTTAGTTACCACGACTTAAGGCGCAAGAAACGTAACGGGAACGGCAACTATAAAGATAGATAGAATGATGATAGTATTCACTTCAGTCAGAACCGATTATAATTTAAACACGTGGAAAAGAAATTAAACATATATTTTTTATATACATTGAACAATACAATGTACTGTACAGAGGTGAGGAGCACTGCCATAGTAATATACAGGTAATATCGGGAACATTATAAAATTTACATTCTTTTTTTAAATAATTCGCAAAAAATTAATATAAAATATTATATTGCAACTTTTCATTCCAAATTTCCAAACAAATTAAACTTAGATACAAATAGACTTTAAAACCTTAATTTTCTAATTTGAGAAATAATATATATGTGATATGTATATATTGCATGAACATTTAACAGTATATAATTAATAAAAAAAACTAAATAACGGTAACAACATAATTATAATACTTAATAATAATACAAACATCATAGATTCTATTAAATCTTATAGATAGATTTAGCATACATATATACAGTGCTCTATACTAAATGGTACGAACAATATATGAAAAATCCTACCATCTAAATAATATTCCGCAAATTGTATATAGTTAATTTTTACACAGATAATCACATTTGTTTAGCCCTCAAGATGACCTCATAGAAGTCGAAACGTCCACTAATTGCAGCATTAGATTGTCTAAGTGCGTTTTATTGACCATCGTCCAACCAAAATACCTTCCCTAAACCACTATTGTGATCACTGAAAATTAATCAAAACACCAAATTACATCAGAATTACCTCTAATTTATTAATTTAAGTCAGAGATTTACCAAATTTTATTGTTTAAAGAAAGAATAGAAGAAATATCGAAAATGTATTGTTATGTACTTTCATTTCTGGGAATCGAGGCGGCATCACGACGTCATCATTTTTTAGGAATTTAGCTAGTCATAATAAGAAGAATATAGATAAGGCAGAAGAAAAAGTAGTTATATGTTATATGCAATAATGCATTGGTCCTACACTTTTTTTTAGATATTTGACTTTCATGGATACGAAGTTATGATTTTTTTCATTTATCTGTCTAAAACTCCCCCTTATTTAAGACTGGGAGATGAAATTTGACTATTTATTAAGAGCCCACTATTTTCAAAAACCAAGGGCGAAATGTCTAAGGGGCGCAAAATCTTTAAAATATAGAATAATCCTATACTATTACTATTTAAAAAAACTGCAACCCAGTTCTTATTTTATTTTCGATATAAACCAGTCTCTTTTAAATCAGTTTTCCTTAGCCAACTTTTCTTAATCTAAAGCCAAAATATTTTAAATATTAGTTATCTCGGGTCATAACATCAATATATTACAGAATTACAGGTCCTAGTAAACCCAAAAAAATATAATTTTTCCTTGCACTACTTATCTTTTCTCTTTCTCTTGCACAAAACAAACACAAACAATGAACACACCAAATGTCTTGAAAATTTCAAAGCTGAAAATGAAAGAAACCGCGGTAGCCCAAATTACACGAAATCCAGATCTGAGATCAGCTTTTTACAATGCCATGCATCGCCGTTCAGGAAACGAAATATTCGAATTGTCAATACACGTTACGTTACACATCGAGTTTGAGTACTCGTTTCATTTTCATTCATTACATTTCGTGTTTGGTTATTCCTATTACGAATACATATTTACGGAATACGAATAAATTACGAGTACTCGAGTAATTGTGGTAGGCGTATACTAAGTATCCGTTACTTCGGTTCCATGTAAGTAACGAGTACTCGAATAACAAATAGTTACTTTTTGCAAACGTTTAGAACAAAACAAGTACGCAACTAAACTAAATTTAACTAGTTTATGTTTCAAAAAAGTATCTAACAAACACCGAAAAACACATAAAGAAAAATAACGTTCAATGTCAACGTTAAACGTAATTTCAATTGTGTTCCACGCTTTACAATCTGTCATTAGTCATTGGTTTATTTATTTTTGTTCTTAGAGGTATTTAAAAGAGAAGTGCTGAAGTGTTTTTTTTATTAGAACAGATTGGGACATTCATTTCACTTTTGTGATTTAATGGGCTGCGAATATGGGGTGGACGAGATACCAGATTTTCTTAGCTCTTCTTATGGTCTTTACTGGAAGCATTAATACTATAAGTACAAAGTAAGTACTAACAAAGTTTACAGAATCATATCTAAGAACTCTGAAAGATTAAGAATCTGTGGAAACAAATCTATTTCGTTTGCTATCTTGCTCTATGGAAGTATCCGAATATTTTAAAATACCGAATCTGTGTATTTTCTATTAGCGCATAACCCACCTTTAATTTTAATGCTTTATCTTTTTGTTATACTGATATTTTTGGATGCTGGTTCTTGAGCTTGTCTTCATTAAATTCTATAATTGTTTTCCCCATTTAAAAGGTTTTCCACAGTTTTGTGTAG
Source organism: Kuschelorhynchus macadamiae (assembly GCA_030620095.1). Lineage (NCBI taxonomy): Eukaryota > Metazoa > Arthropoda > Insecta > Coleoptera > Curculionidae > Kuschelorhynchus > Kuschelorhynchus macadamiae. The sequence continues at coordinate 42,448 of JAUTXW010000976.1, read as the reverse complement.
TAAATTGGTAGAAGATATCAGAATGAAGAATTTAAATATATTTTTTTATTAGTTGTACTACATCTTTATCAGAAATGCTAACAATTTTGCAAGTTTATGTTAGAAGCTTTTTTTCTTAATGTACAGAGGAGAGAGGAATTCTTGCATTGCAGGGGGTTTCCTTTTCTTTTTGAATGAATGAATTTTCTATGGGCATAGATATAAAGGTAAATAATAGGTACAAATTAAATTACTATTAAATATTAACAGTCCTTACCAGCAACCAAAATACAACAAATGTAGGTGCCTAAAAGAACTGATTTGAAGATTAAGCGGCACAGACTTTATAAAAACTTTAAAATAATGACTAGGGAAATTCTAGACATTTGAGGCTTTGAAGTGAAAAGCCTGCCTATGATGTCTTTGTCTAGCAAGTTCATTTTGGTAATTTAATTTTTTTATTGTATTTCTTGATTATTTCATTGGTTGATGACACATAGTAGTACAGTAGAATTGATACTATTTTTAATATTTAAAAGTTAAGAAATCTATATGTACATTTTAATTACAATAATAATTATGTTGAGCTGTCGTTTAAGCTTTTTATGATGGGACAAGGTAGGGTTTAAGGTGGGTTATATGTTATATCCATGTTGATTCAATGTTACGTAGTGTTTTAGGTTTTTTAATGTGTTTACCTTTACATGATATAAAGTTTAACAGAAAAATGTGTCCAGGAAAGTTTAGTCTAAATTTCAATGTTACTATAACAATGCGTAAATAAAAAATTATGATATATCGATAGTTAATGATAAGTGCTGCTAGGTGAGCAATAATGCTGACAGGTAGCCGAGCACATTGATAGGTAACTGATAGTATCAATAGGTAACTGAGAACATCGATAGTTGTGGATAAACAGATTACATATTTGCAAGAAAATTATGTGCAATATAAAAGAAAAGATCTTTTTCTTTTTGCTCTTCAGTAATTTTGTCACAAATATATTGACAGAATGAAATATATCAATAGGTAGTGTGCTACCGCCTATCTTCAAACTTCAAAATAGCTTTATTATGTTAAGTTAGAAATTCCTTTTAGACAAAGCAACTAAGAGTAAAACTAAAACTAGTCCAAAGATAAAAATTTCAAGTTCAAAACTTTTAGGTCAAATTAAATAGATCCAGTGTAGTATTCAAATTCAAATTCAAAATATGCTTCATTTTCAAAGAGTATAAAGTTTTGTAGACAAAGCCGATATGGAAAAAATAAAAAAAAATCCCCTCTGTACAACAGACAGTCACTTTTGTATAAAATAAAAATAGAAACAGAAATGTCAGTCACATATTAAAATGAGTTTAGCTATTTAAAATGTACACAGAAAAATATACAGTAAATTACACAGCAACACAAAAGCAAAAGTTATACAAACATTTTAAAAATTATATACACACACGCGATCCCAGAACCCCATACTAAATACTTACAGGATTAACGACTCACTCCTAGAGGTTTCGTCCACAGTTAATGACTTAGGTGTAACATTTGATAGTATGTTAACCTTCAACGAGCATATCGATTCCATTGTATGCAAGGCCTTCCGAATGTTGGGATTTATCAGGAGGCACTCCCGATGCTTCAACGACACCAGGGCCATCATATCACTGTATAACTGCTTTGTCAGGAGCTACCTTGACTACTTCTCCATCATTTGGCACCCTCGCTATGCATGCCACATCGAGAGAGTTGAAAGAGTTCAACACAAATTTTCTAATTACTTGTTAAGTAAATTTCACTTTCCATATCAAAATGTAAATTATAGTACGAGATTACTCCTTTGTGGTATGCAAAGCTTAGCTGAAAGACGCAGACAAGCTCTCCTTCTGTTTGCTTTTAAACTTCTCAACGGTACTATCAACTGCCCTATCTTGCTGGGTCGGGTAAGCTTTCTGGTTCCAGTTTGACGCACACGGCATACCTCCCTTTTCTTCTTTAGAAGGCACTGCACCAATTACGGCCAAAATTCCTTTATTGACCGTCTATGTCACCCTCAAAAGATTCCTGAAGTTCGGCACAACAACACTCATTTTATTTCATTTTACTAATTTGCATTTTGCATCTTTTGTAGTATCGCAGATAATTTGTTGTTTTTCTCTTTTAGTTTAGTTTTAGTTTTTGTGTTATCGTCTTTTTTTTTTATATATTTGTATACCATTTAGAATCCTGATTCTGTAGTGTATTTTATGAATAAATAAATAAATAATAAATAAATTATAATAACAAAATAACTGAAATGATATTAAAATATCCTATAAAAGAACATTTAATAAATATGGTAAATACAATTAATTATCACAGTCAAAAACTAAAATAAATTGGTTAAAACAGTAGTAAAATGTACACAACAAAAACCTTATATAAACACGTCCTTTATATATTATTCGGTTGAATAGTAAGCTCTACCAATCAAAAACTGTTTTATTTCTCGTCTAAACCTTTTTTCACAAGTGATCTGTCTGAACCATAGCCGACAATGGAATAGGAAGGACAGTAGTACATAGTCTCCGAGTCGAGTACAAAGACTCCCTTGATATTTCGGCCTTAAACTTTTTATGTACCAAACAAACCAGTTTCCAATATAAATATGCCAGGTAACGTGAGAATCTTTTGAGTCAAAAATACTGGTTTACAAGACTCATGAGGCTTCATGCGACACATAAATCTCAACACTCGTTTTTGTAAGATGAACACTCTTTTAAACAAATAGTCTGCACAAGCACCCCAGAAACACACACCATAGCGCAGGTGCGATTCAACAAGAGCATAGTATACATTTCTTGCCATATTCACTCCTAAATTGCTAGATAAAGTCGTAACCGCAAAGCATCCCCTAGAAATCTTTTTTGATAGTTGTAAAATCTGCTGTTCAAATTTAAGGTTTTGATCAATATATACTCCCAAAAATTTTTTTAGCTCAGTTTTTGCTATGGCCTGGTTATCAAGCATTATTTCTTTAAATTGACATCTAAAATTTACTACATTTGTTTTGGAGACATTTATCGTAAGATAGTTGGCGTCGAACCACTCTTTGATTGTAATTAAATCTTTATTCACAATGTCCGCTAGTTCATCAGAATTACTGTTATGATTGTTCCACAATATTGTGGTATCGTCAGCAGATACTGTAAAGTTTCCAGATATATCCGACATTGTCAAGTCATTTATATAAATCAGAAATAGTAATGGTCCCAAAACATCCCTGTGGAACTCCCGCCAGCATGTTTAAGTAACTTGAGTGCTCCTTATTAAACAAAACGCTCTGACTTCGCCCAGACAAATATGACGAGAACCATTCATGAGATCTACCCCTAAAACCATATACCTCAAGTTTTCTCAGCAGTATTCCATGATCTATACAATACAAGGAAGGAAAATATTGCATCTCCTGTGTTCTTCCCAGCCAAAAATCCAAGTTGAGCATTGGAAGGCAGATCATTTCTCACCAAAAAACTAAGCATACGTTTTTTCACAAGCTTCTCAACAATTTTGGCTAATGTTGGGAGCAAGGAAACCAGACGAAAATGTGATGGTTCCTCTGCGTTGCCTCCCTTAAACAAAGGAATAACCGTTGCTAGTTTGAGATAATGAGGAAGTACTCCCTCAGAAAATGACCAATTTGTTGCTTTCACTAGAGCATGTAATGCAGAATCTGACAATTTTAGAAATATTTTAATAGAAATTTTATGGCATCCAGCAGCATTTTTATTTTTAATTTCTGTAAAAATCTCTTTTATTTCATATGTAGTGGTGGGATAGAAGTAAAACGTTTCTTGCACTGAAACTCTGTTAAGAAAAGCTAATGTGTCATGTTTTTTTAGATGTACAGCTAGTTAAGTTCGATGCTATTGAACAATAAAATAATTTGAATTTAGAAGGGCTTATACTAGAGTCAGCCATCTCAACATTACTCCCATTCAATTCACCAACAATCTTCCGACATTCTTTCTGTCTATTGCTCGCCTTGTTTATTCTATTAGAGAAATACATATTTTTTGCATTTCTAATAGTATCTCTATAAATTTTACGATAAGAATTGTAGAATATCCTTATTCAAATCTATAATCTTCTTTCTTAGCATATCAATAGTCTTATCCTTAATTACTCGCGACTCGTCACTACACTTTTTTGAACATAGAATTTTATGTCGCTCAATTAGTACAAAAGTTATTCTGTCCCATTTGGTGCAACTCTTGTGGAAAATATTGCCACACACTATACAAAAGTAGTTTTCAGTCTTTTTTGTTTTTGGGCAACACTTAAAAAGGGTCTCCAATTCAACCATTTTCTATACTCCAAATCTATTCACTCTTGTAAATTAGTAGTGCATGTATTTAGTGATGTTTTCCTGCAGTTTTTAAATCCAAAGTAATAAGGCTTAGCTACTCAATTCAGCAGTAAAACCTATCTATCAAAACCACTTTCTACAACATATAAAAGTTCAGTGAACTTTTCCTCTGCAACTAATAACAACAACAAAACAAATAAAAAGGGAATTCTCTTAAATCTGGGTCATACTGTTCAATGTTTATTTTATATTTATTGTTGCCAATGGATTGTCCAAAAAAAAGAGGAACAGGCATTTATTGGAAGCCTTTACATATAAAAAAGAATATGTTAATAAATTATTACTGAACACACACTATCACTTTGTAGATAAGAATAAATTTTGTGAAGTTTTTTTTGCACTAGATGATTTTAAACATAATTTATTCAGCTTTATAATTGTTGGTTTTTAGTCACAATATAACAGTTTTCATCGCGAAAACTATATCAGCAGATAACAGGATTTTTTCTCTTTAAACTGACACTATATTTAACAATTTAAACACAATTATACTTCTAAAAATAAGTGAAATATTGGGATATATCCCATCCCTACTCAAGACATGTTAAATATGAACTTCTGTAAATGAAGAAATGAAATATGTTAATTAAACACTTAATGAGAAATGTTATATTACTTTGTCAAACATTTTTATACAAAATAATAAATGAACAAATCTTCTAATTGAGTATTGTGCTTGCATGGTTTTTAGTGTCATGCAAAATTGAACACACTAAAGCTTGGTTGATGTAACAAATGTTGCATCATTGTATTAATTTTAGTCATAAAAATAAGCATTTCGATTGGTTTATACAAGCAACAATTTGGCTATATATAACATACAATAAATACTTGAATTAACTACCTTGAACGGTATCTCAGACATATACAAAAATCTACAATTCAATGATACTAAATTATTCAAAAATAGCAATTGCAATAATAAATGCAAGAAGCTGGCAACAATGCTAATCAAAATTAATCTTAACATATTGCACTATCCTTTTAAATTCTTGAAATCTATTTATAGTTGTGATATATAATGGTAAACTATTGTATAAAACAAGTCCATCATAATATAAGGATTTTTTGTTGAATTTTTTTGAAAATAAGACATATATTACGTGACGTCCTAGTATTGTATTTATGGTTTTCATTTATGAATATAATCTTATTAGACAGATAACAATAACAATATATTTATTGGTGCCATACTTTATAAAGTTTAGACAAGTCATCAAAACTGTATATAAGATAATAAAATAAGTGGAATTTAGTTTATAAATCGCTAAAGTTATTTTGTGTATAATCTCTTATTTAATAAAAGCATTTTTTATAAGATATTCTTTAATTTTATTTTTAAACATTTTTAGAGGTAGCTTCTTCACAGGCTCAGGTAAGACATTGTAAAATTGTGGATCACAAAAACAGTCCCCCGTTTTAATCATGTGGGTTCTATGGAAATTTGTATAAATATTGGTCCGGTTTCTTGTTCAATGTATGTGGACATTTTCATGTGTTCTATATTGAGACAAATTAGTTTTAACATATATCAAACATTGATAAATATATAAACAAGGTACCGTTAAAACATGAAGGAAGAATGCTCTACAATTAGCTCTATAATTGTTATTGTTTATGGCTCGTATTGCTCGCCTTTGCAGCACAAAGACACACTTGACATTCGCAGCGTTCCCCCAAACCAGGATCTCATATGAGATTCTACACTGGATAAACACATAGAAAACCATACAGAGCCGCACTCCCAGAGACAGTCTTGGCTATCGTTCTGAGAGGATATATGCCAGACACTACCTTCTTGCAAACCATATCATATACAGAACTATTCACCAATATTTGCAGTTGTACAGTTTAAAAGTTTGCTCCAATATATTTTATTTATTTTGTGTGTTTATTGTGTCCAACTATTTGAGTGTTTGGTGCCATTTTGTTTGTGAAAATGTGTATATTTTGATTATGTAATCATTTTATCTAGTTTTTGAAAACAAAACTTCGAAAACATTGTAAAATTCAGATCAAGTTTTGCAAATGGATGTAAAACTACTACAATAAACAAAAAGCCATAAGCGGATTAGTCTTATCAGTTGTTAAATTCCACATTCCAAATCTTCGAATTATTGGAATCCCCTTTTTTGTGTATTGTTGTACAAAATATAGCATATGAAAAGGTCATTGAACCAAAACAAACTGGTAAACATTGAATAAACAACTGTTCACAAAGGTGTTGCATTTGGGTTGCATCTTGGATGAATGAAACACAGGACCGGCTTCCAGAATTTGTTAATTGGAAAACTGTGGTTGATTGCAAGGTCTATACATTTCTTTTGAGATGTCCATTCTAACTTGTTCAAAGGGTAATAATGAATGCATATTTAAAGCCCGTCCACAGGAGGATGAAATATTTGGTGCTAATTGTGACTCTTGTAAAACGAGTTTCTGTAAAAATTGTGCTGGCCTTACAACTACCGAATGCCACTGCATTTATTTATTTATTTATTTATTTACGTACAAAAATACATACAACCTAAGATAATTCGTTTAGCTTGAGACTTGAATCTATCTTGCGATAAATTAAAGAAGTCAAGACCTTCATAGAATTTATTGACATTAGCAGATATTCTATTAACTGGACTAAATAATAAGTACCAAGTTCGGCAATATGGAATGTGTAGAAGAGACTTACTTCGTGTCCGGTAATTTTGAATGTGTAAATAAAAACACTGAAGACATTCTGAGCTTTTTATGTGGTAGTTAAAGATATTGAAGGCAAAACAGACATCAAAGTATTCCCTTCTACGAACTAGAGTAGTTAAGTCTAAGTAAGTCCTAGTTTGGTCATCACTGAGACACACACCACTCTGGAAAAGTTTGTACCTTGCAAATTTTATAAACTTATGTTGCACATTCTTGAGCCTATTGATGTGTGTCTGATAGTAAGGTGACGAAGACTCAAGAACGGATCTGACTAGTGATGTATACAGAATTTTGATAGCGCGTATACTTGTAAAGTCTCTAGTAGCTCTCTTAATAAAGCCCAACATTTTATTAACCCTGCCATTGACCACTTCAAAATGTTCAGTAAACATTAACCGAGTATCTAAATATACGCCAAGGTCTTTTATAACAGAAACTTCAGATAAAGGGACATTATTTAAGTAATACTGAGAAGGGTCTTTATCGACGAGTTTACTGAATCTTATATAACAACACTTGTTAATGTTGAGGGACATGTCATTAAGCTGACACCAATCATATACAATATTAAGATCATTTTGTAGAATAATCATGTCGTGAGTGGACGTCACCCGACGATACAATTTCATGTCATCAGCGAAAAGCAGAAAACTTGAGGAGAGCAAGGATCCTAAATCGTTGATAAATAAGCTAAAAAGAAGGGGACCCAAGTGAGAGCCTTGAGGTACCCCGGAAGATGCATGGAAACATGAAGATAGATAGCCATCAATCTTGACTTGCTGCATTCTGTTAGTAAGGTAAGATTTCATCCATGAAAGTAAAGATCCAGAAACACCATAACTAGAGAGCTTTGAAAGAAGGAAGTTATGGTTTACCTTATCGAAGGCTTTACTGAAGTCAGTATATATTGTATGAGTTTCTGCACTGCTTTCAAACGATGAATTTATAAAATTTGTAAAGTCAAAGTCAAAGTCAAAATATGCTTTATTGCCAACTAAAATCAATATTTTGTTGACAAAGCTGTTTCAATAAGAAACACAAAATACATTTAACAAAAATAATGCTAACTTGATAAAATTGAAATAAAGTACATACATGTAAAAATACATATTTGAAGTCAAATAGTTCAAAAATTAAAATAAATGTAGAGGAACAGAAAACGATATTTACAACTAAACACAAACAATGAGCATCAATAAACATCTAAGATTTTACAAAGAACAAGACTATATATACACTTTAACAAGGAAATACAAACTGAAAAGCACTCTTAAGCAAAATTTTCTTGAAAAAATTCATTAACGTCATAAAAGGGCCGCACAATTAACAGTGATTGTAGTTTCCTTGTAAACAACCTTTCATCCTTTATCTGCCGAATCCCAACAGGTAAGTGATTGAAAATTTTTTTGCCATTGTATGTAATAGAGTTTTGGCACTGCGTAGAGGTATTATGAACTGAGTGGTCCCCTATAGTATGTTTGAATTTTCTGTGCATCAAACAAGCTGTTTCCAGTACAAAAAGACAAGGTAAAGTCAATATTTTTGTATCTAAAAACAGGGGCTTACATGAGTCTCTTACCCTTGCCTTACATAAGTACTTTATGTAAGCACTCTTTTGTAGCACAAATACTTGATTGAAAAGCTGCCTTGAGCAGGCTCCCCAGAAGCAAATTCCATACCTCAGGTTTGACTCAATCAGGGCAAAATATGCATTTCTGGTGGTTAAACCATCTAACTCGTTGCTAATAACCCTAATTGCATAGCAGTTAGATGATAATTTTGAACTAAGGTTATTTATGTGTTCTTCAAATTTTAGTTTATTATCAATCAAAATACCCAGGAATCTATTTACATTTAAATTGTTCAAAATTGAATTTTCGAGTGGTACATCATTCAATTCACATTTAAAGGACATAATACACGTTTTATTTACATTTAAAGTAATTCGATTTGCATCACACCAGTTTTTAATAAGAACAAGATCGGAACTTATTTTTTCATGTAGTTCCAATTGATCCGTACCATCCCACAATACTGTGGCATCATCAGCGAATAACGTAAATTTTCCGCCAATATGAAGATTTGCAATATCGTTTATGTACAGAAGAAACAAAATGGGACCCAAGACTGAGCCCTGTGGAACGCCGTACTCAACATTTAAATATTTAGAAACTTCATTTTTAAAATTTACCTTTTGCACTCGATTTGATAAGTAAGACCTAAACCATCTTAAAGCTATTCCCCTAAAACCATATGTTTCCAATTTTTCCAAAAGTTTTTATGACTAATGCAATCAAACGCCTTCCATAAATCGCAAAAAATTGCTGCAGCTGAGTTCTTATTATTAAGTTTTATATATACTGACTCCAGAAATGAAAATATAGCATCAGAGAAACAGCTTTGTGTCAACAGACCTACTGGCTGTGAACCCATGCTGTTGACTGATCACAATCTGATGAAATATATTCGACAGAATTTTTTCAGCGCACTTTTCAAACAATTTAGGGATTGCCGACAGAATGCTGATTGGTCTGTATCTTGTTACGTCATTTTTACTGCCGGATTTGTGAATCGGACAAACATAAGAAAGCTTCCATGTTTCTGGAAAAACTCCGGAAGTTAGGGATTTGTTGAAAATGTAAAATAAGGGGAGATATAAGGTGTTAGAACAAAATTTTAGTACTCTGTTAGGAACACCATCAGAACCTGCAGACTTGTTGATGTCCACTTGTGTTAAAGCTTTCTCAATATCAGTTGGGTCTATAGCAATGTTAGAACATTTTCAAATCGATCAAAAAATGTACTGATGTTAGAATTTCTCTGGGGGTTATAAACAGAGGAAAAATATTTACCAAATAGATTAGCTATGTCAATACCATTAGATGATTTTTCAGTGGCGAGAGACATTTCCTTAGGAATAGTGCCCTGATTAGACTGGGAATGAACGAAATTCCAGAAAATTTTTACATTACTGCTTATGGCACTTTCAGTATTACTTATGTGCAAATTGTTAGTTAGGTTTTTGCATTCCCTTCAAAGTGTATTAAATACATTGTAATCAACTTCACTGTTCGACTGTTTGTATTGTTTGTGAGCAATTTTCTTTTGTAAGATTAGTTTTTTCAATTCATAAGAAAACCAAATAGGAAATTTCTCACTAGAATGATATGCCTTCATGGGTACAAACATATTAAAGCAGTCGAAAAGTACTGAATAAAATTTATTGACAGTTACATCTAGATCCTCTGACATAATTGATTGCCAATCTACCGAAAGAAAATATTCGTTCATTAAATCGAAATTAGCGTTTTTAAAGTTGTAAGAAAAATAATTCAGGGGTTCTAGATAGTTAGTTTTATTCACTGGTATGTATAACTCTAAAGCTGGGTGATAAGGATCACAACGTACCAAACCATCAGATTTTATAATTGAATCAGGCTCAAAGTTGGCAAAACATTGTTATAAGCTATAGTAAAAGGAAAGTGTTATTTTTCTGTGGAGGTTGCAAAACGTTACTAAAACATGTCTCAGACCTAAGGCATGCACTGGAAGCTCTAGAAAAGGCCAAATTAGATGGTAAGCGAAAGGACAGTTACATATCTAAACTTCAAGATGACACCATTAAAAGAGAAAAGGAGTTGAAAGAGGAAAATGATTGACTCTCATCTGAATTGACAGCAAAAGACACTTATATCGCGCGTCTTAAAAGGCATACTCAGGATGTTTTTTCTTCAGAGCAAAGTGTTAAGTAAGCTGGAAGAACAAAGAAAGGGAAATTTCAAATTTAAATCAAGACCTGCATAAATTAATGGATAAAAATGAACAAATTGAACAAATAAATCTCTTAGATAAAAAAAATAAACACCTGAGCTCTAAAATAGCACAATTAAATGTCCTTAAAAAGAACTTTCTTACAAGTATTGAGACCTTAACTGCAAAAAAATTCGATGTCACTGATGAAAATTTTTGAAAATAATGGTGCCATTATAACTTTAAATCAACCCACCTCTCATGACAAACCGAATCGAGTTGTAACAATTGAAGACATGTTTGAAAACAACAACTCTATGAGTACTTTGAAAAAAATAAGCTATTTACACAGTTCCAGCATAGTTTTAGGAGAGCAAAATCAACAACATCGGTGATAAACATGTTATTGGAGTATGTGGTCGAGGGATTCGAGGGGGGTGGTTATGTGAGATCTACTTTCTGTGATCTCTGGAAGGCCTTCGACTGCAGACCTCATGATATTCTCCTTGCTAAACTTGCTTTGTATATTAATCTGCGAATTTTATTTGTGAGATATTCCACGTGATCTGTCTTTCTAAGGTGTTGGTCAATAAATATTCCGAGATATTTTGTCTTTGTTATTGCCTGGATTTCAAAAACAGCATTATTGTCACAAGTTATCTTATTAAAAGTTAGCCTATTCACTGACGTTATGGAGAAAGGTATGTAATTTGTTTTACTGATATTGAGTGACAGCCCCCGTGCATCCAGCCAGTTTTTAACTTCTTTAAATCCTGTTTCAGTTTTAGTTTCTCTCCAGGTATTACCAGAGAAAAGAATTGCAGTATCATCTGCATATGATATGATTGTGCCATTAGTGCTTAAGTCCAATAACGAGTTTATGTAGCTAATAAAAAGAATTGGGCCTAGAATTGTCCCTTGCGGGACACCGATTTGGATTTTCAAGGCTGTACTGACCTCACCGTTTACTCTGACACACTGCTCCCGATCTGTCAGGTAGCTCTCGAAGACCTTCAACACCATTCCCCTAACTCCATACTGCATTAAAGTGCTGATAAGTTGGTTGTGTGGAACAGTGTCAAATGCCTTCGAGAGATCAATAAAGACAGCAAGACATTTTCGATTGTTATTTAGATTTTTAATAACTTCAGATGTCAAACAGTATATAGCCTCAGTCGTACCAAGTCCTTCCCTAAAACCAAACTGATTTTTAGACAATATATTAAACGCATTATAAAATTTGTTTAACCTATCCTCGAGACATTTTTCAAATATTTTAGCAAAATTGTTTATTAAGCTAATTTGGCGAAAATTTTCAATTTTTTTCTTTGAACCTGACTTATGTATAGGTACAATAACTGACTGTTTAAAATACTTGGGTACAATTCCACTTTTAAAAATAAGATTTATTATATAAGATATGGGTAACACTATGTCCAAATGAACAAGTTTAATAAGTTTTGATGTGATATCATCCATTCCCGGAGCACTATCAATTTTAAGAGAGGCGATTTGTGTTATTATTTCCTGCGCAGATACAGGGGTCAAAAACATAGAGGCATTATTGTTTTTAATTTTAGTGGTAATGACAGAAGTATTAATGTTCTTTGCCATTTCAATACCAATATTAGTAAAATATTCATTGCAATGGTTGACCATTTGAATGTTATCATTAAAAGGTGTGTTGTTATCATTATTAAGGGTGAGACACTCTTTTTGTTTTTTGTTACCTACATTAGTAGCATCTTTTATAATTTTGTACATATTTTTAAGGTTGTTTTTGTTGTTTTCAATTTGTGTCTTATAGTAATTAAAATTTTGTATTTTTAATAATTTATTCAAATGATTTCTATAATGCTTATATTCAATTTCCAATGCTGGTGAGATTTTTCTTTAATTTGTCTCGATATTTTATTGAGTTTATTAATCCTTCTGTTATCCAATCTTTAATTTTTTTATTAGGTCTATTTTTTGATTTACATATAGTTATGGTTTCTTTTTTTATTTCTGTAAATATTAATAAACATGTCCGTGGCCTCATCTGAGTCATTAGAGTTTAAGACTTCTTCCCAGTTCTGGGTTGAAGAAGATGAGGAATATCTTCTCAGATAGTAAAAATAAAGAATGTCTGACCCAATCAGGGTAACATCTGGTGTCCTTCAGGGCGCACATCTATCATCCTTACTATTTAACATATATGTGGACGACATTAGTACATACATACAAAATTGTAATTTCTTATTATTTGCTGATGATCTAAAGGTGTTTTCTAGAATTCACTCTGTTAATGATTGTGTGTTAATACAGGAAGATATTGATCGTTTGTCGCTATGGCGCCGCTTAAATGGTTTGTCTTTTAATGTGAGCAAATGCAAGGTGATGCAGTTTTTATGTAAGAAAAGTCTTATTGATTATGGCTATAGGATTGTTTGTTTATAATTTAATTATTCCAATATAACAGTACAAAGCAGTTACATTAAAAAACCCTAAGGGTGTGGAACAATGTTATAAGACAACTATACTAAATACAAATATCCAGAATCTTAAACAACTTTGGATAAAAATACATGAACAAATAAGAAACATAAACAGATTTGCAGTTATACTACTACTAAATAATCTCTCTCATTACCACAAAAAAACTCATCTAATGAGTAAAATGCTTTTCTTAACAAATACTTACTTAAAATATTCTTAAGACTATTTTTGTTAGATTACGTATACATTGTGGAAAGCTATTAAATATCTTAACTATACTATATTGCACATTTTTTTATATATATGAAAAATTAGATCTTTCTGAAAAAAGAACATTCTTATTTCTAGTATCATATTGATGTTGATCACAGTTACGAAACATATCCCTATTGTCATGTATATCACAGAATCAAATATATACATACAAATCGATGTTAAAATAGTTCTTGCAATAAAGATACTTCTACAGCTTTCGCGTTGTTTCATTTTAAATATACTCCTCATACACCTTTTCTGCAGCACCATAATTCTGGACATATCAGTGAAATTCCCCCAAAAAATTAACCCATATCTAAGCTTTGTCTGTATATATGACAATAACAATAACAATATATTTATTGGTGCCATACTTTATAAAAGTTTGCACAGGTCATCAAAACTATAAATAAGGTAATAAAATAAGTGTAATTTAGTTTAAAAATCGCTAAAGTTTTTTTGTGTATAAACTCCTATTGAATAAAAGCATTTTTTTATAAGATATTCTTTAATTTTATTTTTAAACATTTTTAGAGGTAGCATCCTCACAGGTGCAGGTAAGACATTGTAAAATTGTGGACCGTAAAACAGACCCTCGTTTTAATCCTGTGGATTCTATGGAAATTTGCAATGTATGTGGATGTTTTCGTATGTTCTATATTGGGACAAATTGGTTTTAACATATATCGAACATTGATAAATATATAAAGAAGGTACCGTTACAACATGAAGGTTAATAAAGAATGCTCTACAATCAGCTCTATAATTGATATTGCTAGAACAAAACACTTCTCACTGACTTCAAATATGTTTTGTTGTGTGATAATGTTAGTGAATTATTCGTTCTGTTCGCAAATAAAAGTAATTGGGTCTTAGACACATTAAGAAGAAGGTCCTTAGATGAAACATACTTGTCAAGAGTATCCATCTTAGCACTTATCTTTGCCACTAACACTTCCTCATTTTCTTCACTAAATATGAGAATAGTATTATCAGCATACAATACGGTATACTCATTAGAAACCTCTGAAAGTTCATTTGTGTAAATAATGTATAGAAGGGGTCCCAAAATGGAGTCCTGTGAAACACCTATAGTGACAATGATTTTTTTTGATTTAAGCAAATTTCCATGTTCATCAATATCTATTACTTGCTGAGTACGATTTTCAATATAAGACTGTATTAAACTTAAAGCAATCCTCCTCTAACACCATACATTTCAAACTTCTCACACAATATTTGATGATTCACACAATCAAATGCTTTAGAAAGGTCCATGCATATAGCTATTGTTTGTTTTCTGTTATTTAGAGAATTTAATATTTTAGTTATTGCCTGATAAACAGCTCTTATTGTGGATTTTCCCCTTCTAAAGCCATTTTGCTTATCACTAATGATCTTGTTTTGTTCAAAAAAATGTATCCAACTTTCATACATAGCTCTCTCAAAAATTTTACTTACATTCGACAATAAAGAAATAGGCCTATAGTTCTTTACCTCATCTTTCTCCCCTTTTTTATAAATTGCTTTAATATATGCCCTTATTAAAAAATGTTATTTGAATTTGAAAAAAGTTCTGGAAAACAACCTGTGGAAAAGCATAAATTTATAATATGGGAAATGCCGATGTTATTTCTGCTACATTCTTAAATATGAAATGGGATCTGATCCTCACCGACAGATTTTTTATTTTTAAAGTTTTTAATTTTTTTTTCACCTTCAGAACAGTTTATTGGGTCTAGAAAGATAGAGTTGATATTGTTTTTAAAAATGCATGGATTATTGCGTACAGGCTGCAGATTCGGAAAAGTATTGCCAAAAGATTTATTAATATTATCTAGCATCTCTACTGGATTTTGATATTTATTAGCAAAGTTTTCAAGTACTGTCTTATGCTTATTATTTTGCCCAGAAACATTCTTAAATAAATTCCATGTTGCTTTAATTTTGTTCTCGGCACCACCCCTTATGTATGCTTTATTGGAAATAAGTTTTGCCTCTAAAAATCATTTAATATTTGTCCCCTCATCCTCTTATAATATAATACTCTTTTATGTCTACATGATATTTTAATACCTTCTGTTATCCAGTGGTTGTTCATTTTTATTAATTTTGAATTTTTTGATAACAAATATGCTGTTAAATAAATGAATAAAAATATTCGAGAATATTGAGCTTGATTTACAATGTTACATGACATGACATTTTCTTAACTTATCCCCTCTGGAGTTCTTGTATAAAATATTCCACTTTATTTATTGAAAAGTCCCTCCTGCAGACGTAGTCCTTAGTACCGATTTGATTTTTCACACCATCTATCCCCAAAATTTGAGCTTGGTGATCAGAAAGGGCAGAGTTCAGCACATAATCATTACAATCATAAGGTACATTACAAAAAATATTATCAATCGGGGTAGAAGTATCCTTAGTTATTCTGGTGGCATTGAAAATATTTTGTGTTTGGTTAAAAGCATGCATTAGATCTAAAAAATGTTTAGTTTGTATACTATCTTCTAACATATTTAAGTTAGTTGATAATTGTAGTTTAGATAAAGTACAAATTATAAAGGATCTAGGTGTAACATTTGATAGGGAATTAAGTTTTAATAACCCCGTTGAGATTATTGTAAATAAAGCATTAAAGCTCATGGGTTTTATGAAATGTATACTTACAGATTTTAATAACATTAACTGTTTTAAGATATTATATTGTTCTTATGTACGATCTATTGTTGAGTATGCTTGTCCAGTGTGGTCTAGAGTCTATGTTGACTAGTTGGAAAGAGTGCAGAAAAAATAGTTTTTATGATTAATTGCTTTTAAATTAAAAATACCGGAAAGTGAGCAAATCAATTAAAATGACATTTTATAAATACTAAACATTGACACACTAGAGAATCGACAAATTATATTTGATCTCTGTACACTATATAAAATTGTAAATCCCTACTTCAACTGGCCAGAATTACTGGAAATGATCTCTTTTCACATTCCCCAACGAATAACGCGAGCAAATACATTATTCCATGTCCCTTTCCATAGGACAAATTATGGCTTAGCTTCGTCCATTACACGATTCTGTACTACAGGGAACAACATTTTTGAACAAAATGATATAGATATATTTAATATAAGTTTTAATTAATTTAAAAGTAAGTTAAGTGATATTATGAAAGTAAGAATTGAATAAGTATTTGTTTTTTTTATTAGATTCCTAATCAACAATTTTGTATTATAGTGTAGATGGCTTTTTAGCCATAGAATTGAAATAAATAAATAAATAAATGTAGGAACTCCAAGTAAGCCCGGCGTTAATTCGTCTCTGTCTCCTCCAGACCCTCCCCCAATTCATTCAGATGCAGTCGCTTTTCTTGTATCGTCCGCGAATAACAGCAGTTGGGCGCTGGGATCACATCCCTCCAAATCATTGATATAAATCAGGAAAAGCCGTGGCCCCAGTGAAACTCCATATTTTAATTCACAGGAGTTAGATGTAGTGTTTTCTGAAGCAACAATTTGTGATTTACCGACGGGTAAGATTGCAATAATGCAATACTTGTTGACGAAAAATTAATAAGCAAGTAACATAATATATAAAATTTTATAAATAAAACAATGTATTATTTATATTACATTACATATTGATTTATACTGTTTGAAAACTAAAACAATAACATATCCCTAATCTTACAATATCTATTAAATTTCAAGTTAAATTTCATAGCCCTATATTTATTGTTGTTGTTGTTGTAACTCATGTTCTCTGTTTCGCTACAATAATATAATATTGTTGGACAGTATTCACAATAAGGACCTATTATGGTCTTGTCCAGTGTTATTCCAGAGAACAAAAACAGATCTATATATATTCTACTGAAATAGTTGATTTTTTTACTAATTTTATTTAAAATGTACAAACATGCTTATCAAACTTCAGTTTATCATCTGTTATTAAGTCTAGATGTTTACGTTACTCTCCAAAAAGATAATTTTTGTCCCAGTGTGCTCTTATCAGCCTTTCCAAAAATCATTACCTTTGTTTTTCTTGTATTTACAGATAAGAAGTTATATTCAACCACTTTTCAAGTTTCTGAAACTGTCTGCATTTTTTCTTGAATAGTATCCTCACATAGTCATGACATTGTCATGACTATGTGAGGATACTATTCAAGAAATTCAAATATTTCAAATATCTTCCATCTTCCAAACATTGTCTGATGTGATGATTTATATACAAAATAAACAACAACAGCCCCAGTACTGAGCCTTTTGGTACTCCAAAGATAACTTCTTGTTATGTTGAGAGCTCTGCATTTACATTAACTCTTTGACACCTGTCACTTAAATAGTTTTCAAACCACTTTCTTGCCTTATCCAATATACCAGATTTATGTAATTTTATAGTCAGGATAATCTTATCTTGTTCCATAAGTTTTTTCGACTTTGATACTACAAGTTGTATTGCAGTTTCACCTGAATTTCTCTCACGAAACCCAGATTGGTTTTCAATAAGAATATTATTATGCTTCAAGAGCTGCAAAAATTAGTTATTAATATGGATTCACATTATCTTCTTTATGCGAGGTAGTATACTGATAAGTCTAAACTCCTCACTTTTTTCTGTGTTTGAAACTTTAAGAACTGGTACAACTGAGCTTTTCTATACATTGGGTAGTCTGCATTGCTCAATCGATTTATTCATGACTTCCATAATCTCAGTTCTTATAAATGTTTTTCCATCCTTTATGATATTCAGATTGACTATGTCTAATGAACTTCCTTTTTTTATTTCCTTTATTTTGATATGATATTAATTTTCTTGAATAAGTTTGAATTCATTCAATTAGTATATTAGTATATACTTTAAACAAATTCAAATTCAAAATATGCTTTATTGTGCTAAATACAAAGCTCTGACAAAAATCATAAATTAAATTGCCTAATAAATAAAACATACCTACAATAAAAAACAAAAAATGGTCAAAATACTATAATGTAACTACACATAATTTAAGATATAGCTAAACACTAAAAGTTTGAGGACGTAACACATATTTAAAATATCATTAGTTTATGTCCAATTATCATTAAAATAATCTAGCAAACTATAATAGGCTTTTTCCCTAAGTCGTGCTGAAACTAACTTTTTAAACACTTTTAATGTGGGTGACAATTTTATACTATTTGGCAGGTGGTTGAAAATTTTTATGCTTTCATAAATTAGTGAATTCTTAGTAAGAGCGCTTCGGGGAATTGGTACTTGTACATTATTAACCAGTCTAGTATAGTCTAGATAGATCCAGATAAACTAATAATATGATGGTATTTTTTAAATATAAGACATACTGTTTCCAATATAAAAATACAGGGAAGAGTCAAAATTTTCAATTTTACAAATAATGGTCTACATGATTCTCTTGTATTTACCTGGCAAATATACCTTATTGCTCTTTTTTGCAGGACAAAAGTAGAATTAAAAAGGTACCGGCTACAAAAGCCCCAAAAAGCAATACCATAACGCAGATGACTCTCTACAAGATAGAAATAAACAGATCTAGCAACAGACAGTCCCAGTTCATTCGAGACAACCCTTACAGCATAACACCCACTTGCAATTTTTTTGTTGAGTGCCACAATATGGTTTTGAAACTTTAGCCTGTCATCAATCATAATGCCTAGGAATTTATTTACTCGTCTATTTTCTAATTCATAACCATCCAAATTTAAACCAGAAAAGGCAAACTTAAAGTTAAGTACGCTTGTTTTCTTAACATTAAAACACAGTAAGTTGGAGTCGCACCATTGTTTTACCTTCACCAGGTCTTCAGAAACAATATTCATAAGTTCATCCTGCTGTGGGTGTGCCCATAAAATAGTTGTATCATCTGCGAATACAGTAAAAGAACCCCGTATGTCAAGAGAGGCAAGATCATTGATATAGAGCAGAAAAAGTATTGGGCCAAGCACCGATCCCTGTGGAACTCCATGATTCACATTGCAAGTCTCAGACATAACACCCAATGACTTTACAATCTGTCTTCTCCCAGTCAAAGTGATTTCCACAATCAAATGCCTTGGCAAAGTCACAGAACATCGCTGCAGCCACGTCTCCCATATTTAAGCTTGTATATAACTTTTCAAGAAAAGCAAATATTGCGTCATTAACGCCTTTCGATTCCTGAAACCCAAACTGATTCCTGCTCAAAACATTGTGCCGCTTCAAAAAAGAATTCATTCTCCTCTTAACCAACGATTCAACGACCTTAGATAAACAGGACAAGAGAGAAATGGGCCGGAAATTTGTTGGATCATCCAGCTCACCCCCTTTGAATAATGGATTAACTACAGCCAACTTCAGACATGATGGAAATTTGCCACAATCAAATGACATATTTATAGACTGAACCAACCCACTGAGAGCTTCATCGGGGAGATTCTCGAGAATCCTGAGGGATATCTCATCAATGCCACAGGACTTCTTATTCTTTATTGATTTAAAAATAATTTTTATCTCATCAATATCAGTGTGAGCCAAGTAGAAAGAGTCACGAATAGACACATTCTGAATGTAAGAAAGTGGATTGATTTGGGGTCTTAAGTTCTTTGTAATTTTTTCAGCTATTGTACAATAAAACTCATTAATTAAATTCACATCAACAGGAATCCGATTTACATCCGCTGTTCTACCAGTCAAGTCATTAATAATACTCCAGTTTTCATTAGTTTTGTTACTTGCCCTCTCTATTCTATTTCTATAATACATTTGCTTCGCAGTACTAATTACCTTTCTGTAGATCTTTCTGTAGTTTAAAAAATAATTGTGAAAATAAAGATTTGTGGTATATTTTCTGAAGGTATGTAATGCCCTCAAATTTATTGATGAAGTTCTTATTCCAGAAGTTACGCAAGGTTTTCCTGATTTCTTTTTTAATTTGCAAATTGGAAAACTTTTATTAAAAATTCCTAAAACAAGTTCGTTAAAGTAATGCAATGGATCACAAGACTCACCTATCCGATGCCAGTTAACACCCATACTGTACGTTCGAAAATTATTAAAGTTAGTGGAACTATATATTCTACCATACCTGAATTTTTTCCCTTTTTCTTTAAATAAACCAACTCTTAGTAAGACAGACTCATGGTCGGACAATCCCGAAGGAATAACTGATGACTCCCACTTAATTTCAAAAATAAAGTTCAAACAGAAATAATCTATTAAACTACAAGAGTGGGACGAAATTCTTGTTGGCTGCTGTACTACCATTGAAAAGTTAAATGACAAAAATAAGTTTTTTAAATTTTGAGTTTCATTTAAATCCGCCATGTAATTGATGTTAAAATTTCCACAAAGAATTATTCTGGAATTCATCTGAATACTGGAAACAAGCATTTCAAGTGATTCCAAAAACTCCCCAATGCTACCATTAGGCGGTCGATATATACAAATTAAGAAAACATTATAAGTCTTACTATATACAACACAAAATTCAAACTTTCCTTCCACAATCAGGAAATCATATTCATTTACAGTGATAATAGGAAAATTTTGCAAAAAAGTATCTTTGAATAAGATCATTGTACCACCATGACCCATCTTCTCCCGCGAATAACTAGCTACAACAGAATAACTGGGAATGAAACAGGGTTCTCCGGGTTTGCTTGCGGCCAATGCTCAGTGAGCAGCAGTACATCGGGAGATCCAAGAGACTCTACAAAGACACTAAACTCATCCATTTTATTTCTTAGACACTGATTATTAGGAAGTAAGAGTGATACAAAACTGTCGTTATTTATAAAAAATTTAAATTTAAAGGCTCCCTTTCACAAGTAGCAGTTTTATCTGTAATTCTATCAAACCCCATATGAGTATCATCTAGGTTGGTCGACTGAATCAGTGTCGCTACAACAAATTTAAGGTTCGTTGTTATATTAGAACCAAAATTATGGATGCAGGTGCCAATAAATGTTGCTAACTTAGCAAGACCCCTGCCATTGAGATAATATCCGGAGGCACAAAAATCTCTATATGAAAATTTATTACAGATGTTTAAAAAGTCTATATTATTAGAAAACCGTTCTAATATTTCAGCGACAAAAGAAAGCTTCCTATTTACATCAATCAAACCATTGAAGTGAAAAGGTAAACTACATAATACTAAATTAGTTCTAAAACACTTATTAGCTAACAGAGTTATATCACTTATTCTAATTTGGACGTCACTAACACCTGCCAGGACAACTA
This sequence comes from Kuschelorhynchus macadamiae, assembly GCA_030620095.1. NCBI lineage: Eukaryota > Metazoa > Arthropoda > Insecta > Coleoptera > Curculionidae > Kuschelorhynchus > Kuschelorhynchus macadamiae. Next base: position 20,648 of record JAUTXW010000976.1, on the reverse strand, counting down.
CATAATCATCATCAGATAAGTCCTGAATGTAACAGTCACAAGTATAAACTAAATCTCTAAATTTTACAAATGGTTTACATACTAGCTGAATATCAAAATTACCCAACTTTTTTGACAAAAAACTATAGAGAGCTCTTCCAAAACTGTCTGTCAAAACAACAATTCTATTTCGCGATTTATTACATTTAACAAGTGAATTCTCTACTGATATTGTTTTAGCCATCTCACTGCTCTTTGGAACACTGGAACTGGCAACTTCGGAGACTAAATTTACTGTTTCTTCATCATCGACTACTTGTAATTCATAGCAAATGTTTTTTTGGAAAATGTCATTCTGGAGTTTTTCTATCTCAGTTTATAACATATCATTATCAGCTGTAATCACTTCAATTGATGTAATCATATTTCGATTTATGCAGTTTAATTCTGCTATATCCATTTTTAATTTGTTAATTGTGCCTTCTTTTTCCTCAATTTCAGCATTGTTTATTTTATTTATAAAGTGTTCCGTTTGTGCCACTGCATTTACTGTCCTAGATGTAGTTTGTGTTGATCCTTCTGAAAAAATCTTAATATTCGTTTGACTGTGGCTTTCTCTCGTACTTGTGACGTTCGTTTGAGATGCAACAGATTTATAACACAACTTTGGTTTTTGACTTTGAATTTTATTTTCCAATTTGTCAATCGTTAATCTTTGGTTCTCAATCTCATTCAGAAGTTTTTCCTCATTTGTTGTTGCCACATCAGCAAATGAAGCCGATTCTCTTTTGATTCTTTTAATAAATCTATTTCATTTTTTCCAATTCTGAAGAAAGTTCTTTAATTTGCTGTCTTAACTCACTAATTTCATTATTATCTTGATTTGCTGCCTCAGAGCATTCCTGTGAGCACCAGACATGGTTTCCATATAGTGGGGTATGATTGCTTACTCTTTCCAAACAACTTGGATGAAAGAGTTTATGACACTGAACACATACCAGGTTTTTAACTTCTTTATTGTTACAACATCCGAATCTATTCATTTTGACTAATTTAGCTAAACTAAGCAAAATAATAAAAACAAAAGCAAAATAATTTCAGACACAGCAAGCAGTGAGATGTGATTGAGTAGGTAGTTACTCAATTCAGCAGCACACCACCACTACCAGCATGCAAAGTAAACAATTAAAATAAGATAAAAGAAAAACAAAATAAAATAAAAGTAAAAAATAAAATAAAAAATAAAATAAAAATAAAAAGCTGAACCAGCTACACTAAGTTTTCAAACAGCCCTGGTATTTAACACCTTCAAGCAAATGAATATTATATGCTTATCAGGTCAATGTACCTTTAATTAAAATAAAGTCATGGTAGAAAAGATTGTCACAAAACAAAAAATTTCAGCATAACAATAGAGCACTAATAATTCCAAACAAGAACTATTTATTCCAAATAAGCACTATTTATTCCAATAAAGCACTAAATATTCTTTATTTTATTTTAAATCACAGCCACTTTTACCTAAATAGTTTGCAGACACATTTTTTTTTGTTGTTGGTGTAGATAAGCAGAACAATGCTATCATAATAAAGGTATGCGATTTCTTTACTCTTGCTTAGAAATTAAAAATATTATAATAAAGTTTTTCACGTTCATCGCGTATAACAATGATTACATGCGTTTGAAAACCACATATTCAAAATAACGGGATATTCACTAACAGAAACATATAAAATACTAACACGAATTTAAATCTCTAGAACAACAAAATAACTTATTATTTGGGAGCTGATAAAACACGTGTATTGTGTGGATGATTGCTACGTACTCACACTATTCTACACTCTGTGATGCAAGAGAACACAGGCTGAATCATAAATGGTACCTTCTTAAAATGTAAAATCAAAAAATTCTTGAACACTATAGAAAGCATTTAGGAGTAAAAGCTGCTTCATTTCTGTTTTGAAACGATTTTCAGGCAAACTCTTTATGTAGAAAGAGGAAGCTTATTATAGCATCTCTGGCCAAAATAATTGACAGAGATTTTTGACCTTTTCAGTTTATGATAGTCAGTTCGAATGAGGTTACCCTGTCTGATCAGAAATTTATCCTTCCCAACATTGTCTCCATCAATATTCCTTAATTCAGTGCTGTCGGTCTTGGCCTCATTTAGTGCTAGACGATTCGCCCCAATCCAGTCCCTCCCTTTTATCCTTTCATTCAGACTATCTTTAAGTATGTCAGCTTGTGTTACAATGTATCGCCCGCGAACAGCTTAACCTTTGACCCCAGAACACTCGTATATGTATGTCATTGATATAAATGCGAAACAGGAGGGGGCCCAGCACTGAGCCACTCCAAACTTATTATTTATTTGAAGATTCACCATAGAATTACAATATATAATATTCATCTCTGCCTCTTCTGATACTGTGGTTCTAAAAATCAGTAACCAGCTTCTGATCCCCAAGGTAACTGCCTAGTAAAGACACACTAGTCCCGTCAATGCCATATGCCCTTATCTTTCTCAACAAAATGTCATTTGGAATACTGTCAAAAGCCTTGGTACTTCTCCCTCTCAAATGCTTCTGCTATGAGTTTCAGCAATTCAACACCCACCAGGGACGTTGATCTACCATCTCTGAAGCCAAACTGACTCTCATTGAATAAATTGTTTGCCTCAGAGTAATCATATAATTGTTTCTTCAACAAACGCACAAAGATCTTGGAAAGGACTGGTACAAGTGATATTGGATGGTATTTGCCCAAACTGTTTTTGGCCACCCTTTTTGTGGATGGGTATGACCTTGCTTGTTTTAGGGAAGAAGCTGGACCTAATACAAAGATTAATGAGATTGGTCAAGAGAATTATTAAAAGAAAATGAAACATTCATATCTTAGATATCCTTGCTTTTATTGTTTGTGCAAAGCTAACAGCAGGTTGCTGAATGCCCCTCATTGTTTCCTCAGCCCACCCACAAAAATTGTTGAATTCATGCGTTGTTAAAGCCATGTTCTCATCTTCAACCCTATTATTATTTCTTATATCATTCACAATACTCCACGAAGCCCTGACAATATTGGTGGAGCCTAATATAAATCGAGAATAGGCATTCTGTTTTTTTGTGCGAATAGTGTCTGTATATTTTTTGTGATGTTTTATAATTTATTTTAGTTCTGACAGGAGCCTTAGGGTTTTATATATCTGCCTCAATTCTTTGTCATACCACTGAACATAATTAGAATGATTATTTCTGTTAACCCTTCTACTTATAAAGAGGAAAAAGATCTCTATTCTAGTCTTGAACAGACAAAACGATGCGCAGGGGCTCCATGGTCAAGAGCAACAGATCAAAAACAGAAGTGTGGTTTAAATGGCCTTTAAAGTTAACAAAGATATTGTCAAGACAATTTACATGATTTGTATTTGGAATTGAATTCAGTCCAAGGAAAACAATTATCACACAATACTTGGCATAGTATCAACATTATTATTCCCAACAATATCCTCAATGCTCTTTACAAAGAATGAATTGAAATTTTTTACCATTTGTTTATTTTTTTATATGTTTTGATCACCAAAGTTAACATTGTTTATTGTTTGCGATTTTCTATCCTCCTATCTTTTATGTCTTTCCATGCCATGAGTTTTCCATCTTCCGTACAAATATCAATAATGTAATTATGAACGAACATTGACAACAATTAATGTATGTTAAAATTAAGTATAAATGGTACTAAAAACTTGAGTTTATTCCACATTCATGCAAGTGTTACCTTCTGTGTCACTTTTCTATGAATCAACCCATTAAACTATGCTCAGAACTCTTTTAGCCTCTAAACTTGCGAACCACTTTCCAGATGGGCTTGACTTTCTTTCCAGCAATATTAAAACCTTTACAAGTTCCCTCAAGTCAGGTGTTTTGTAACTAAATTGTCAGTCTTAGGTTTATTAATATTAATATGTATTGAGTGCGATGATGTACCTTTTATGAAATTGATTCTTTCATTGTTACTATTGTTATTATTTTATGCACATTCAACCAAATTGTTTTGTAAACTATTATGTTTGTGTAAAAATGGAATTAGCCTGTGAATAAATAAATAAAAACAAACTAGTCAGAACTTATAACCTATTGCAAATTATATTTTGGTATTTTTAGATATTTTTCAACATTGTTATAGAATAAATGTGTAATGTGTAATTCTATACTTTACAGCTTTATGGAGGAAGACATTGAGGCTGAGGAATTTGATTTATTTAACAATAATACTTACGTTATTAATCACAATACTTAATTAATTAAATTATAACAATAGTCCAGAGTCCTATAATTTCTGTAATGTACACCTAGGTGACTAAACAACTGTATGTACATGTATGTCTAAAAAGTTAATAATATATGTATTTATAATTATATCCATATTATGTATAGCTAAATCTGTTTATTTGACTAGTATAGTCTATATATAGAATAGACTGCCTTGTTGCATTAACAGACGGCTTTCACAACACTGCTTAAATTAGATTTAAGTTTCTATATATGTACATCTTACACTGAATAAATTTTAGGCTCTAGGAATACAAATGATCTCAGTTTTTTAGAAGAAGTGCTAGTAGGTAACTCTAGGTGGTTATTTGTTTCATTTTTCGTTTTGTGTATATGATTGTAGATCTAGATTGCAGTTCCAGCTCTGGTTTGTGATTAAGTTGTTAAGTAATTGATAATTAATTTGATAGGATATATGGATTTTAAAATTGGATGCATTAATTGTATTGATTTGACAAACTTCCTATATTTAACATAACTGGATAATGATCAGTAATTGCAGAAATTAATACATATACAAAGAGATATAATTTCTAATTTAAATAAACATAATATAATATAAAAAAAAAACATGTTAGATACCATTCGAACTTTAGAAGCAGATAATGATTGGTATAGCAAAGAAGTAGAGAAGCTGAAGAGTAAAATCTGTCACCCATCTGTATAATAAATTGAGACCCTTTAATGAAGGAATACTATTAGTATTAAATGTGATCAGCAGGATCAGAATCTAGACAAACTTCTTACATATACATTGTCACACATACACATTAGGACGATTATAAAACGAGGCGCTTCCTTTGTTTCTCTTACTGATAATATCATTAGTTTAACCAAGAAGTTTACATCCAATGACTTGGTTCTTGTTGATGGTTTAAACGATTTTAAGAATAGAAAATCGCCACCCACTGAGGTCATTGTGATTCAACTCAATAAATGTAAAAATGCAAACATTGTAGTTATATCAGTTCGATTTGGAAGATTTAGTGAGTGGGTTGAGAACAGAATACTTGAATTTAATTGCTTTAACTCAGAATTTTGAAGTTAATCTTCTTGTAAACTAATATAAACAATTAGCAAGTGTTAAAACGCATGATTGTAGAGAAACTGGTTGCTGAACTTATAAAACTTTCATCTTTTACAATGGAAAACATAAGTACAGAAAGATGCAAAACTGATATCACTGGCAAAAAAAATATAAATTTTCAAAAGTAAGCTGCAGATATCAACATAAGATAAATTTAAAAATTGTCAACATTCTACTCTTTTTAGAGGCACATCATCTTCCACATATTGTTTCTATTACAGAACATTGATTGAAGTAATGTCTTTTATACCTCATTGTGTAACATTATCAAAGTTCTGTATTCGATTAATGCATGGAGGCACCATGATAATAAGTCCCAAATCTTAGAAAATATCGATTTTGAAGTTGTTAGTAAATTTAATAATTTGATAACAAACTTTTGAATTTTCAATGATTTATTCGTGTTTATATAAATTATATATTATATAGCCCCTCTGCAGATGTACTTGTTTTTCTAATTAAATTAGAACAGTTTTTATCTATCTTAGTTATGCACATAAATTCACTAACTCAACTTTCTCAGCAGTTGTCTGTCGGATCATGGGGCTGGGTATGATTTCCCTTGACTGGAATAGTAAAAAGGCTAAATATAAAAAGGGTCGGCGTTTTAGCAACACATTTCAATACATTTGGTGGAGGGTGTTTAGATACAAATTAGAAACATGTTACTCATTCTGTTCAACCACCTAAGCATTTTTGCTTATATGTTCAAGAGTGCTTTGGTGGGGCCTTTCCTATTCAGAATATTAGACTAAAAAACAAAAAACCATAGATAACTGAGGGATAACTATAGGGATTGACTAGGAGCATTAAGTAATTTCCACAGGGAAAGATGGGCAGTCATAAATAAGATTCGAGAGACCAAAAATCAGTCTCGGATGACTGTCCTAACTAGGATAACCTTAACAATCATTACTGCTGTGTTGCGGAGCGCCATGTGGATCGGGCTGTTGATTCTATGACTTATGTGGGGAATGTTTTGGTAGGGCAGTCCTTTATCTTCTGTCCTACAGATCCATTAGAGCTGGTGCAGACCATCGGCAGCATTAAAAATAAAAACTCTTAGCGAAGATGCACTTTCGGCCAAGATATTTCTTTCGCTATATGATAGTGCATTGGAAGTTCTTTCTGGGGCAATTAACAATTCATGACTTGTGGGTAACTTTCCATCTTACTTGAGGAGCGCTCTGCTGATCTCCCTGTATTAGGGGGTGAGACGATCCTAATAACTTTCGACAGATTTCTTTCCTTTCAAAAATATCAAAGATAATTGTGAAATTTGTGAAGGTGCGCATGATGTCCTTTCTTCATCAACATAAAATTTTGCTCACTAGCCAGTTTGGCTTTCGATCTGGAAGAAATACAGATGATGTCATTTCTCATTTCTTGGAACAGGTCTACTTGGGATTTAATTATGTTGAACTGTTGCGGCGGTCTTTTGTAAAAGGGTTGTGACCGTGTGAGTCATGAAATAATGCTGTAAAAGCTCCCTATTTTATGGTTTCATGAATAAGGTGTTGGGGTTGTTTGAATGATTTCTGGGAGGACGCTCGCAGAGAGTGGTTGTTGGGTTCAAGCCATTTTGGTACCGCGAGGTATGGTGGGGTGTTCTACAGGACTCAGTCCTGGGTCCAATTTTCTTCACACTGTACATTAATGATCTGGCTCATATTGATGTTGGGCTCCTTGGTTCTTTGGCATGGATCTGAGGTCTTTATACTTGGAGAAAGAATAACTGCAGACAATTTTCAAATTTCCTGTCTTTAGAAAGAATAACTGCAGACAATTTTCAAATTTCCTGTCTTTAAGTATTGGCAAGACCAACATTATTGGTTTTGGATGTGCTGTTAGCGATCTGAATTTTAGAGGGTTTCCTTTAGAGGTTAGGACAATGGTAAAGTTTTTAAGTTAAAGTTACTATTAATGAGCAGCTTTCCATTTCCATTTATGACTCACATACAAAATTCTCTCATTGAGCAGGAAGATGTTTAACTACCTTCCTGCTGCTGTAAGGGGTAAACAATTGTTAACTGAGAAAGCATATTATGAGTTGGGGAAATTCTACCATGATATCTTTTAATATTGTGCGTTATTTTTATTTTATTATTTTATTCCTTATGTATTGGATTTTTAAATATGCAAATTTTTATTTTGTTTCTTTTTTATTTTTTTATCTGAGAAAACAAAATCAGTTAATTGAGGCTACTGATGAAGTAAAAATCACATAAGGTAAATATACCCTTCACCGACCACCTAAGCTTTTTTCTCAAAAAAAGGTTAATATTAAGGTTTGTAAGTAAAAATTCAATTTTCTAATATTTTTAGTCTGAAATTTAAAATGTTTTTAAGAAACAGAGAGTAAGAAATAACGGAAAAATTAATCTTTTTATTGAAAAAAAAATATTTTTTTTATCTGAAACTTCTGATATGTACACTTTACCGACCGTTCCTGTGTGATGTTCTTATTGCCGACCATTTTGGCTCCTATTACCGACTGCCATTTTTTATGCAGAATATCACTGATACTTACCTTGATCTTTTAGTTGTTTTTATTTAGTTTTTCTAGTTTGTGTTAGTATAATGCAAGAAATTATAATTAATCAATTTTTAAATAAAAAAAAACATAATATAAAAAGGTTTTAACATTTCTAAGTTGAATCTAAGTAAAAAAAAAAATTCATTTGAACTGTATGTAAGTATTCTCGGTCCAGTTGCAATTCACACCACTCTTGTTTATACAACTGTACCATTAGAACTTAATTCAAAGATCAAACCAGGAAAATATTCTTCTTCATATATTACAATGACATGCTTTAACTCACTAGGAGTCTCATTTGTCTTATTATTTGTGTCATTATTATTTATCATCATAGTTGGTTTAGAATTGTCAGCTTTTCTCACTTTTTTCGTTTGTTTCTTTGGTTGTTCTTGTTCTATTTTTTTCTTTTTTTCGCCCTCTGATTTTTCTTATTCTTTCTTTTTTTCTCCACATCTATCTTTTTCTGGTGCTCTATATATTCTTCCGATGTAGCAACTGTAGGTGTTATTTTTTTGTGTTGGAAGGTTTAAAAGCTTCTGGATTTTTTAAATTGGTTTCTTCTTTAGTGCTTGATATAGATATTTTTTCAAGCGCATTAGTTGTCCCTCTAATGACTTTGCCTTCATGGTTGACATACAGGCATCAGGAATTTCATTGTGAACTTGCATCTAAAAGTAAAGTATAATAAATAAATGAAAGCTATTAATTTCATATATTTTAAGACATGTGTGACACATAACACTTACTAATTATAAGTACTTACCATTAAGATTACATTGGTAATCGCTAACAGTATTGCTTTTAATAGATAATTCTTTTGGATCCAGACACAAATCTTTGTTAGCAAGGTTTGGAGAAACGGTAACTGGAGAATTAGGGGCCCTATAGACATAATTATCACTTTTTTTACGAGGCTTGAAGCTAAAAAGTAAATGTAATATAAGTGAACTAAAAATATTCCGATCCGGTTGTCCAACGGGTTCGATACAAAGAATTTCAAATTTCAATAACTCTTCGTTTTCCACGTCCATCCACAAATATTCGGAATAATTCAAGCCTAGATCTAAGGAATCGAAATCCAGAAGTGGTAAATTATTGGTTAGCGTAGTATAGTGCGCAGTAATAACATCATTATTTGGAACAGTAGCTGATGTGCCTTTTTCCTTTACTATTTTCCAAAAATAGAATAAACTTTTATTGTCTATTGGACCACTCCAAATCGATCTGCTGTTTTGACATTCTTTAGGTTTCCTTTGATCCAACTGTTGTTCGATTTGTAAGAAAGTAAAGGAAGAATCTGATGCACAATCAGTTGAATTCTGTTTTGGCATATTGTTTGTTGCTACTGGAAGAAGTAATCTAGAATTATCAATATTATTTAAGTCCGAAACCCCCATTAATTTTTAAGAGACCTATACATTGCCCAAAATTCGGTGCCTAATTTCGACCGACCGGTGGATAATAAGATAATAAAGGTAGCCAAAGTCTTGGGCGTACGTTTTACCGACCGTTGGTCGGTCATAGGAAACCGATAAGAATTTAGGTCCTTTTTACCGACCTTTTTTTAATCGATTTAAATAAAATTTTGAGTTAGACTGGGCAAATATGTTTATCGTATTAGGGTAATGTCGCATAATCTGTATTAGAAAACGTTTTTATCATAAATATTGGGGACAAAATAATCTTAATATTTGCCAATTTATATTGGACACAAATATAACATTCGACGTTTAAACTAAGAATTTTACTGTTTCTATACACTCTTAATGAAGACACATAAAAATATTTAAGTGGTCGGTAATAGCTCTATGAATTCTAAAACTTATTATTTATATGAAAAAAATAGTCCTTGTCCTTTAATATTCTGTTAATAAATAAAAAATTAAACCGACCAATAATTTTTTATTAATTAATTTATTTTTTATTGTTATATATTTGTTATAAAATATGAGATTTTAGTATAGAAAATAAATTGAAATATTATATTTAACCTACTAGTTAATAAATATCGTTTAATACTTATTTATAAATTCACCTTAAATAAATTTGTACACAAATTAGGAGCACTTGTTAAGAAATCGTGGGTGCTTCCGCGAAGTATGGCTAATGACTGATGTAATTAACGTATTTTTTGGTGGGTTGCCTCAAACTCGTACAATTTTCGCGGCGAAAAGTTCATATATGAGAATTTTGGATTTGAATGTTTAAACTGGCAACACCTGACTGTTTTAAAGTGAAAAATGTGTGATGGTCGGTAAAAAGTACTAGGTCGGTGATAGGTACGTTTACCTTACATACAAAAGCATAGGCTTAATAATAACAGGACAATATTCATGGAGTGTTCTCCAAGTCTGTTAAATAAACTCATGCAAGTACAAAGAATTTTCCTTCAGTGGGAGAGATACAGAGTTTATTAAGACAATAATATCCCAAGATGTTTTAAATGTCAAGGTTTTTATCACAAAAATAGTGAATGTAATAATAAACCTGTATGTGAGTATTGTATGGAGGAACATGAAGTAAATGTATGCCCAAAAACCAACAAGAAATGTGTCAATTGTGTAACCATTAAGAAGCAAGATCGACTGGCTAATGGCTGGGTAATGGCTGTATAACTGGAAGCAGAAGTCCTTAATGGATTGGAGGACACCGATGATTATTTCGAACTTCACAAGGAAAGTATAAATCCTGATGTTTTTAGAACTCAAATAAACTTAAATGAAAAATTCTTCAGCTTAGTTCACATAAACATAAGAAGAGTTAAAAAGAATTTTGATAATCTCCTAGTAACTCTTAGTGCTTTTGACCTGTCTGGCTGTGATATTTTAGTGTTAAGTGAATGTTTCCAATTAACAGCTGTAGTAATTAATTTAATATACCAGGATATAATATACATTATAATAACGGTGATATTAACAAAAACGATGGAATGCTGATATACACTAGGCAAAATTTAAATGTACAAATAACTGACTACAAACTACCTAGATCTCATGTAACCGTAAGTAGATTAACGTTTAATATACAAAATGTACCTCTTGGTCTGAACTGTTTATATAGGCCTCTCTCAATTACTGTAAACCAGTTTATTAAGGATATTTGCTCATATTTTAATGATAATTTAAAACATCAAATAGAAATTTTTGTCGGTGATACAAACATAAATATATGTGAAAATAATAATAATGTCAATCTCTATTTATCGACTTTAAGTGAACATGGATTTATACCATTTATAATTTGTGGTACTAGAGTAACTTTCACAACTTCTTCCTGTATTGACCACATTTTTGTTCGAAAAAAACTTAAAAGTAGTCAAATAAAATATTAATCATTTGTGCTGAATTCTGACTTGACTGATCACTACCCAATTATGCTTCATATATCCTTGGTTTTTGGTGGTTCACTAGGAAATACTTACAAGGGTAGTAAATATATGAAAGTAGAAAGAATAAATTATACAAAATTAACTGAAGTATTTGAAAATCATGAATGGAATTCGGTACTAAATACAAATACATTTCTTAAACCTTCTAGATCAAGCTAGAAGTAACCAAATTATTACAATTTCTTCACATAAAATTAAATTAAGCCTTGGATAACCCAGGGTTAATTACATCAATAAAATATTGTGACAGGTTAAAAAAACAATTGGTGGCGTCATGCAGGAGAGATTTGGAAGTTCAGTTTAAGGCATATCGTAACACCTTGAATAGACTTATTGCTTAGATTTAGTTATTATATAGATGAAATTAAAAATAATAGTGGAAACATCAAGGGGATTTATAAATTGATTTCTGAGGCAACTAATGAACAGATTAACAAGTGTAAAGACAGTATAAACATTTTACAGGATGATGTTGTATTTAAAAGTGGCAAAGACATGACGAATTATTGTAACAACAATTTCTTTATGAACACTGGCAAACAAATGGCAGAAAATTTCCTTCTACGAACTACAATAAAAATCATAACTCAAATTCGAGCAGTTGTTCATCTATGTTCCTATGCCCAGTTAACACCAACGAACTAATTGACCATATTAATTTTGCCCCGGGAATTGATGGAATACCCTCAAGAGTTATCAAGGTAATTCACCTGCATATCTTGAAGCCTTTATGTCATATTATAAATCTGTCATTTAAAACCAACATCATTCCTACTCAGGACATTAATAACTACTGTTCTATCAGTGTTATGAATTGTTTTGGAAAACTTCTAGAAAAGTGTCTTAAAAAACGACTTCTAAATTTTTTGCAAGAAAATAACGTCTTATCAAAGAATCAGTATGGCTTTGTAGGAGGCTTAAGCAACTGTGATGCTATGTACAGCCTAGTTGACCAAATAACTGCTGACCTTAATGCTGAAAAAAAGAGTATGGCAGTCTTTTTGGATTTAGCGAAGGCATTTGACACTGTGCCCCATGACAAACTACCTAGGACATTGGAGTTCTGTGGAGTCAGGGGTACGGTGTTAAAAGTCTTTAGTCCTATTCAACAGATAGGGAACAGATGGTTAAAATTAGGGATACATTAAGTGACCCTATACAGATTCAAATAGGGGTTCCGCAGGGGACGGTGCTTGGGCCAATTCTGTTTTTGTCGTACATAAATTCACTTACTGATCTTTCTATTAATGGATCTATAATTTCTTACGCAGACGACACAGTCTTACTTTTTAGGGGTAATAACTGGAATGAGGTTAGGGATAAGGTCAGATTGGGTTTGACTAGGGTAAAGAACTGGTTGGACTATCACAAATTAACACTGAACATTAACAAAACAAATTATGTTGCTTTTTCATTGAATTCTCCTGGTCGTCCTGATTTTAATTCAATATCAGTAGAAAACTTTAAAAATAATATTAATGAGGTTGCTAATACAAAATATCTAGGAATAAAAATTAATAAACACCTACAATGGGAGTCGCAGGTGTTTAAAGTTTAAGAAAATTGATTTAAAAATTTTATCTTTTGAGAGAAATGCTGTCAAAGGACGTATTAATTATAATATACAGGTCGTTAATAGAATCACTAATTACATATGGCATCATTATATAGGGTGGTCTGTGCAATAATGTTCTGAAACAACTGAACATTGCTCAAAATTATATTCTGAAGGTCGTGCATAAAAAAATAAACGTTATCCAACGCATCTGTTATATAATGAAAATATTTTTTATGTAAGGTCTCTGTATGTTTTGAAAACATGTATATATTTTCACAGGGAGGAGAATCTAAAAAACTATGTTAGTCATCAATATAAAACCAGAAATAAAAAGCAAAAAAATCTTCAAATACCCATGAGTTACAAAAATATAAATCAAAGATTTGTAACTTATCTAGGTCCTAAGTTTTACAACATGCTTCCACCTAACATAAGGAATATATCAAAATTGAATATTTTCAAAAAGAAGTGCAAGTCTTATATTTACCAGAATAATACTGATTTTTTGAATATCTTCCATCTTATATCCTGAACTGTTTGAGTACTTAATAGCTATTTGTTTACCTGTCAGTTGCAAAAAAATGTATTTTTTTATTGTTTTTCTACTTCGTTTTATGTGCATTTTATTTTTAATGTTGTATTTATTTGTTTTATTTTATATTATATTTTAATAACACCATTATCAATATTTGCTGTATTTATAACATTTAATCTAAGGTAGATTCTCAGTTTTAAGAATCCTGGCACACGCAGCTATTAAATCAATTAAAAAAAAATTTGAAAATTTCTGATTGTGATAGAAAACTGTTTATATATTATAAGACCCTATTGTGACTTAAAATGAAAGTTTAATAAATGGTTTAAATAGTTTAAATTTTTATATAAATAATTTGTGCTTTTTATATGTGGTAATTATCATGATGTGATTTTTTTTCCTTTTTTTAATGTTTGACTAATATAAACCAGCTTGACTCTTGTACATTGCTTCGTGTTTTAGGTTATGATAATTCACTTTTTCAAACTTTTATATTCATTATTAATTTTTTTCTTGTCAAAGAGATACTAATATTTGATAATAAAGCATGTTTTGAAGTGAAATGAATAATCTGTTCATCAATTTTACAATTTTACTTTCATATACACTTTTTGTTTTGAAGTCTATATTAAAGTCACTCATTATATACAAAAATTCATACCTGATTAAAAGTAAATAGTGATCAATACTTCCTTCCACTTTTTCTACAAAATCCACTATACTCAAACTTGGAGATCAATACACATCATAAAAATATCGATACACCTAACACAATGATATCTATGGCATAAATGTAAAAATATTGAAATATATTAAACATCTTAGTATTAAGCCCCTAACAAAACTCTTAAATGAATGAATTCAAACAGAAATATTTCCTGCAGCACTAAAAATCTCTAAAATAATTCCACTACATACGGAAGGTGATCTAGATCAACTAGAGAACTATAGACTTTCGACTGCGTCTTACATGAAATATTATTAGCAAAACTCTAATGCTATGACACCCCTGGTTTTAACACCCCAAGTCTCAATCTCATGGAAGCTTATCTAACCTGCAGAAAACAGAGGAGGTACTGGACGCTGATCTGATCCTGTATGCGGATGACACTACTATACAGGAATACAACCAGCAACAGCGGAAACTGTGATCGACACAATGTGTTTTCTTGAACTTAATCAAGTCAATTATATTTTCAATTCCCGCCTACGTATTCTTGACCTCATATTTGTTGATAATTTTGAGGCGATATCATGTATTAGATGCGATTTTCCATTATCAAATGTCGACACTCTTCATCCTCCTCTAAATATTTCTTTTTTAGACAGGGGATCTCCATTGCTTCAAGATGGGGCGACTCGACAAGTCTTTCAGTTTCATAAGGCCAACTTTCACGGGCTTAATGGACTTTTTGCAGAAACTGACTGGTCCTTTGTGGAGAAATGTGATGATATTGACGAAATCGTACGACAGTTCTACAATGTTGTTACGGATGGACTGGCGAGGTTTGTACCCAAAAAGAGGGTTAAGTCCAACAAGTACCCCATTTGGTTTGATAGAACACTCCAAGGATTTATTCGCGAAAAAAACAAACTGTACAAAAAATATAAGAGTACTCTGCTTCATTCTGACTATCTTGTTTACTCTGACAAACGCCGTGAGGTTCAATTTCAAACTGATTGGTGTTATCTCATGTTCGTTACTAGTTCCGAGCAGCTGATGCCGGAGAATACAGGGTACTTTTGGTCGTTCATTAGGGGTTTGAGGGTATCTTCTGGTCTGCCGAGTCTAATGACCTACAACGGTTTAAAGTACAATGATCCTTCAGATATCGCGAATGCTTTTGCGGATCATTTTCAGACATGTTACTCCGTGCCCGACAGCCATGATCGTGATTTTCTCCAGTCAGTTCCCTTCTCGTCAGCTTTATTATCCCACACGTTTTCTGAGTGCGAAGTAGCTTCCAGAATCAAAAAATTGGATTCAAACAAGAGCGCGGGTCCTGATGGGTTACCAGCCTCTCTTTTATTGGGTTGTTGCGACACACTATCGGCTCCCCTGAGCGCCATTTTCCAAAGATCTTTTGACATGGGAGTATTTCCCTCAATCTGGAAGTTCTCCAACCTTGTGCCTATTCACAAAAAGGGTGATAAATCTGAAATCACTAACTATAGAGGAATTTCAATGATCTCCGCCATTCCAAAACTCTTCGAGGCTATTTTGACTGACGAAATATTTTACACCTACAAAAATTACATTTCCCCGAGTCAACATGGCTTTTATCAGGGTCGCTCTACAGCGACCAATCTTGCCATATATCAGGATTATCTGGTCTCCTCTGTCGAAGCGCGTCATCAAGTGGACTGCATCTATACAGATTTATCAAAAGCATTTGATAGTGTACATCACAAACTATTAATGAAGAAGCTTTCTGATATTGGTATCTCGGGCAATTACTTAAAATGGATCGCCTCTTATCTTAGCCATCGTAATCAACGGGTTGTGGTGCAGGACTCAGTTTCTCGTGATATTTTGGTCACCTCAGGAGTGCCACAGGGTCCCACATTGGACCAATATTATTCCTTCTCTTCATAAATGATGCCTCTTCCTGTTTTAGGAATAGTAACTGCCTTTTGTTTGCTGACGACTTGAAATTCTATAGTTCTAATGCGATCTCTAATACCGCGCTACAATCGGATTTGGACCGCTTTGTCAAGTGGTGCGAGTTAAACTGTCTTTCCCTTAATGTTGCGAAGTGTACGTCCATTCGCTTTACAAGATCACCTAACCCCATTCCAAATACTTACAAGATTGTTGACACAACTCTTGGAATTTCCTCTTGTGTGAACGATTTGGGCGTCATATTCGACAGCAGTCTATCTTTTAACCAACACATAGACTCAATGGTATGTAAAGCTTTTAGAATGCTGGGATTCATTAAAAGACATTCTCGGCATTTCAGCGATACTAACGTGATCGTAACCCTATACAACTGCTTTGTTAGAAGCTTACTGGAATATTGTTCAGTAATTTGGCAGCCCCATTATGCATGCCACATAGATAGGATCGAAAGAGTACAACGTAAATTTGTAAAATATTTATTATTTAAATTCCATTTTCCTTATCAAAATGTCTCTTATGAAACAAGACTACTACTATGCGGTATGCAAAGTTTAGCCCAGAGACGCAAACATGCCCTACTCCTATTTGTGTTCAAGTTGCTCAATGGTATGATCCACTGTGAGCACCTATTGGGTCAGGTGAACTTCTTGGTTCCAGCCCGACGTACTCGTCACACTTCCCTTTTCCTTGTAAGGAGGCACAGGACTAACTATGGTCAAAACTCATTTATTGATCGCCTTTGCTTAAATTATAATAAATTTTTCTCTGACTGTGATATATTTAGCATTAGCCTTCAGACCCTCAAAAGATTCCTTAGATTCGGCGCTATTTAATTGTTTTAAGGTTCGTGCTTCACTCCTCTCTCCCTTTACTCTATATTTTTATTTTATATGCATTTTTAAATTTTACTGTTTATAGCAGGATACCATTGTATTTGTATTGTTTTCTTATGTTTTGTATTTTATTTTTTGTACCATTTAGAGATTTATCTCTGTAGTGTATGTATGACCAAGTAAATAAATAAATAAATAAATAAATTACGCTTTCTAATAAAAACTTAAATGACACTATGGTGGGAATTGATGAAGCAGAGTCGATGGTCTCCGAATAGTTCAATTGTAATTAATTGGCTTTGAATAGTGATAAAACCAAGAGGTTTATTTTTTCATAGCGAAATTTCGACAAAATCGCTGACTCGATGAAATTTCTTGGGGTTGACCTTGATAATTGGTCGACATGGAAGTATCATCTTCGGTCCTTACTGAGCAGACTGTCTAGTGCAGTCTACTGTTTGCGAAACCTCTGTAAAGTTGTTGATCAGTCAATTGCTTTGGCTGCATACCCTAGACTATTCCACAGCAGAATGTGCTATGCCATTTTGGCATGGGGCCATTTGGCACATGCAGGCTTACCTTTTGGAGTGCAAAGGAGAGCAGTCAGGGTAGTTGCTGGTCTTGGCTATAGGGAAGATATCAGGACAACTTTTCGGGAGTTAAATATACTTACATTGCCGTGCGTATACATTTACAAATGTCCCCTGAATGTAAAAGTCAATATAAATTGTTATAACCTGCAAAATCAGGTGCATAGTTACAATACGCGATCTCATAATAATATAGCAATAGATTACACCAGAATTTACCAAAGCAAATATTCATGTAACTACTACGGTCTTAAATTTTATTATTATTAATTATTTATTTATTAACAAATTATCTCTTGAAGTTAGGTCTTTAAATGAAAGTTTTTACTCAAAAATTCATTTTAGGAATACTTAAGACAAAATGTTTGTCTTAAGTATTGTGTTTATTTTATATGAAATACTGTTAGAACTATGTTTCCGTGGGTATTGTTAACCTTTGTGTGTGATTGACATTTATTATATTTTTAATTTCCGTAATAACAGTGCATTTATAATTTATCTATAACTTAGTGTTAGTGCTGACTTTGTTGTATTAGTCTTATTGTACTTTTTATTTCCGATTCTGGATATCCAGCCCTTTCCTTTTGACTTGTGTAAAATATTTATTTTAATAACATGAATAAAACATTATTATTATTATTATTATCAAATAGTTCTTTACTAATAAAATAATTTTAGATGGGCTGATACAATAGAGTCTGTTGGTCGGGATGGTGTGAAGAAAAAATTTGATCATCCATTTTTCCAAGCCAGTACTATGTTTTTAGGTGAACTCATGTGTCTGATATTCTTCAAGAGCCTGTACTGTATTTATAGTCGAAGAGCAGTAAGTATTTTTTTATTGATATGCTTTACGTTTCTTCTCATAATAAATTATTTGTTTTGCTTAATAGTATTTAGTCCAGTTATGGTGCTGGTATTCTCCATTCCTCTGGTACATATTTTACAATTTAACCGAATTGTTCTATTTTTGTTCACAGCAATTACATTAAAAAAGTACGTATAATTATTGTATTTTCTGTTATAAAATCTGTCACTGTTGTATATGATAAAACAATCATTATTACAGACATTACTGTAATACAAAACGTGTTTTTTTGTTGAGTGTCGATCATAGTCATAATAAAAGTGGATTTACCTTTTTTTCCTAAACTAAGGAATTTATTAAATTATTTGGAGGTCTATGTTGTTTTTTGGGTCTTTTTATTCAATTTTTCTGGAATATTAACTACAACAGCTAGTTCTCAAACTTTACATTTTATTTAAATGAGTTATCTACATACCAATTTATAGGAATATTATTTTTTTGAGTCTAGCCTTTATCTATGTATTAATATGGCCCGTGATTACCTAGTTTATCATATATTAAGTTTCAAAACATATCAAAGTTCATTTATTAATATTATTGATTTGGTTTAATGTGTCACCATCTGCTACTATGTACATATATTTGCAATCTGATTAAACTAATAATGAATTTCTTTATAACATTCAATTTATCTTAAGTGATGTTTCAGTTATTATTAATGTATCAGAAAATCCTCAACATTTATTTACTGATTTATATATTCTTTGTGTCAGATAAGATTGTGTATTTAGGACATCTCTAACAATTGGCTTATTTCTTATATTAATATTATTATATTGGAATTAAACAATAAAATATTACTATATAATAATTCTTGTGTTTACCACTATTTTAATTACTTTGTAGGTGCAACTTATTGTGATTTTTTATACAGGGTTATCAACAGATTTATATTACTTCTTTAATCCAAGGCCTATTTTTCCAATAGGCCTGATACAGCCAGGCCTAGGGTTCCATAGTCAGATGGATCCCTTGCTCAGCATAATTATGATTTTTCATATATGCCTATATTTTATTTGTAACAGAAAGCATACATTTACCTGTTTAGATAAAAAATTAATTTTGATTTGGTTTAGATTTCTTTAAGACTGCTTTTAGATTGTTTGGTATTGATGTATTGTATTTTATTTATTTCCCTTTTTATATATTTCAATGTAGTTTCTTGAGAGTTATTAATACAATATTAAAATCACTGTAGTTTAGTTTTTTAAAAAAAATCTGAGGGTATCTCGGCATGCGTAAAAATCTAGGGTCCCCCTTATATAAAAATAGGCTCTAATGGCCTCCATTTATTTTGGTAATTTATCAGAATTTAGTACAACATATAAATTAATAATCAAAACCAAAACATCAACTATACTAAATTTATTCCTTAAATATCTTATGATATAGCAATGATTATAGCACATAGGTATTTTTCAATGTTCATCTTTCCCGTCAGTGTAAGTAATACAGAATCTCAATTTTGGCCTTTACACAGAACGTCCATCGTACAGAATTCCACTAATCAAAGTGTATGCATTTTGGTAAAAGGGCTTTACCTATTTTTTGCAGAAGTATATATAGATAGTAATATATATATATATATATATATATATATATATATATATATATATATATATATATATATATATATATATATATATATATATATATATATATATATATATATATATATATATATATATATATATATATATATATATATATATATATATATATATATATATATATATATATATATATATATATATATATATATATATATATATATATATATATATATATATATATATATATATATATATATATATATATATATATATATATATATATATATATATATATATATATATATATATATATATATATATATATATATATATATATATATATATATATATATATATATATATATATATATATATATATATATATATATATATATATATATATATATATATATATATATATATATATATATATATATATATATATATATATATATATATATATATATATATAT
The DNA here is from genome assembly GCA_030620095.1 of Kuschelorhynchus macadamiae. Lineage (NCBI taxonomy): Eukaryota > Metazoa > Arthropoda > Insecta > Coleoptera > Curculionidae > Kuschelorhynchus > Kuschelorhynchus macadamiae. Next base: position 291 of record JAUTXW010000976.1, on the reverse strand, counting down.
ATATATATATATATATATATATATATATATATATATATATATACCGGGTGTCAACGATATCGTTTTACACGATGCCATTCAATTGCTTTTTAGGTTAGGATTTTTTTATTAGGGTTAACGAAATATGGTATTAAGACACATATTTTTCATGAAAAAACAATTGAATATTACTGCCAGTTTTTCCGATATCAGAACCAAGTTAAGAATTTCAAATGGAACCCTGTATATTATTTTACATAGTTTGATAGAGCTTAGAATTACCTTTTCAATGACATATCACACGTTATATTT